>SNQJ01S0099920.1:8223-30943 GCA_010110895.2 Picea sitchensis | reverse complement strand
TCTAAGTGTGGTAGGTGTGTCCAACATGTTTTTAGTTCTGAAGAGTTTTCAAAGTCAAGGATGAAATCTTAAGGTCCTAATGGTTTTTCTCTAGAGTGTGTTTCATAGAACTGCAATCATGACTCCATTCACCCAATGAAGGCACTCGGTCTACTTGTTCTTCTCGTCCCACAAGGAGACGAGATTCCTAGATGGAGCCTATGTTGAAACAAACTTTATATTTTCCTAAAAAGAATCTTATATTAAAATAAAATTTCATTTTTTATTTAAATAAAAAGAAAACAAAATGCAATTGCTAATCACCGTCGAAAAAAGGGCCATTTGAGAAATCCAACAATCTAAATGTCAGAAAAGATTATGGATCCGTCCTAGGTTTTTAAAGGAAATTCAAATGTTAAAAATCTTCTTAAGTTTTGGGTTTTGGGGTTCTGTGATCTATGCAGTTTGGTATTTAACAACAACCCCAAAGCCCCGATACCGAAGTCACAAAGAATAGTTTTGAATTAAAGTTAAACCAAGTTAATAAGAATAATTAAAAATGTTTTAACGGTAATTTAATATTTTTTCATCTTTACTTTCGAGAATCGCAACTCAAGCGACAACTCAAAATCCCGATATGTAAGTCTTGAAATCCCTTCTAATCATGATTAATTAAAGGTTTAAAACACACTTAATATATTGATTAATCAATCATGTTTTTGAAATCAGAGAAATATCACTCATCTCATCCAAAAAACCCCGAAGCTCAAAGTCCCAAAAGTATTAAGTGTGATTAACTTAACATCTAAACAAAGGTTAACAATATAAATTAGTCTTTCGCATTTTCTCTTTTCGGGAGTTTGCAAAGACATTTCATTCGAACTCCTGGTTTCAAATCGTCGATATTTGGAAACACTTATTATAGATTAATGAAATATCTTATAGTGTAAGACGCATATCTCCAGACGTACTCTCCTCATTAAGGAAAATGAATTTATCAACTGTAGAAATCACAGTCTAATTAAGGCAGGCTAAAGGCGAATAAAGGTTTATAATTCAAATTTATTTCTCACTTTCAAAAAATTAGCAAGTTGTATCTGAGAAAGATTACGTCGTATTTTCTATAAAAACTACTCGCTTCTTATCACAGCTATCATGGCACCTAGGAAAACTCAGAAAAAGAGTGATGACACCGGTGAAAGCTCAAAACCAAATTTGGATGTTATATCTGATACCACACCACATGCTATAGATGCGGTCCGGTCATGGATGCAGATTTTTGAAATTTTGGAGCATGAAGTTAGGAATTGCCCAGATGATTTTGGAAATAAAAGGACTGAAAACAAACTCAAAGATATAGTAGAGGTCGAGCTCCATAAAATAGATACATGGCCGAAGCTCATGCCATACAATGACATGATAAACTGGACTCTGATGAACACCGATGTGCAGACCAGAAGTATCACGAACCATCAAAAGGTCGTCGTCGACTCATTCAGTCCAGAACATATTCAAGTAATGTACAAGCTATCCCATGTTTCCAAATATATTTATAATGTTGAATTCATAAAAGAATTTCAAATAAAGGAGTGTACAGAATTTGACCAAACATATCCAGATATAATCAAAGGATGGTGGGGAACTCCAACAAAATTTAGAGCTGATACCCATGGCGTTTATGCCACAACATCATTAAATGAATATATGTCTTATATAGAAATGATGTTATGTAGACTATTTGAGAGGAAAATCCCTACCCATTTCTCCATGGTATGGGTGCCAATTATACACGAGGTAGCCGAGGGTTACACTTTCAAATGGGGTAAGATTTTATTAGATAACCTAAACAAGCAGATTGAAGAGTACCAAACGACAAAGTCAAAGGGATAGGCCACATCTTTTTATATGTCTGCATATATTACAGATGCTATCTATTATATGACCCCTTTCCCTTTGATGAATTGGAACTGGAATCCAACCTTTGTCGAACCCATCCATTTTTATCACTCTCAACTATGGGAAGAGAAAGAAAAAGATTTATTTTACGCGATCTATCACTATGTAGTGATACATGTGCACCAAATATTGTATGGACACCCACCCCCTCAGATTTTGGAGAAAATCATGGGAAACCTCAAAATAGTTGTAGATTGGTTTATCGAAGAGAATTTCTCTTATGTTAGAGTCTTCGGATGTTCAATTTTCCCCCATGCTCTCCCTAAATTTTACCCCGATAGACTATTGTGCAGAGAAGTGGAATACCAGATAATAACATGAGGCATTGGTATGAAGTTAAAAGCAGCTCAAAAGAAATTCTGGCTAGTTTTTCCTGTATAGATTGGGAGGTTTTTATTGCTTAATATTGGCCATTCCAAAGTGGAAGCCACAACATTAGAAGACATTAAGTTGGTAGATCTTGAACTCAGAAATCATGACCCATATCAAATTGTGGGAAATCATCTAGCTCATTGCAACATGAAAACATATGAGCATGAAGACTCCCCCTGTGATGACATATTCAAAGGAGCCAAAGCATATGAGGAAATATTAGAAAGAGTCCAGGCATCACCCCCTGACTTGCAGACCAACTTTATTTCTTTCCAAAAGCACAGATGAAGTGGGTTTCCAAAGATACTACAGGGGGAATCAATAACCCCTCCTTCAGAACAAGAAAAAATACCTCCAGGTTTCAAAACAAAATCTCAAGATAAAGGGACTACAAAGCAGAACCCAAAGAATCCTGAAGTGTCTTCACAAAGATCAAAAACTTCGCAGATGGAACATCCAAGGTCTGAAACATGATTTAAATCCGAGACACCTTTAAAGTCAAATCAAATGATTCCTCCTTTATCATCAACTATTCCTGCAGATACTCCCAAAACAACAGAAGGAACACAATTCACAGAGTTAGGCAGTCTGATTATAGCCTTAACTCCTTTATAGTCAAGTTTTGGGACTCCCCATCTCGGATCTATATATGTAAGTGATCTTGACCCAATCTCTATTGAAGAAATACCTTCCTCTGACTTATTTTTTAGTAAGAAAAGGAAGGTTGTAGTGAAACAAGAAATGCACTTGAAAGAAGATACAATGGTAAAAAAGCACAGGATACTTGTGGATGGACAAAATCTAGAAGAGGAAGACTTTGCCACAGAAGTAGCAGGCTCTTTGGGGGATTTTTCTACGACCAACTTATTCTCAGTCAATAATTTGAAATCAAGGTTGCAGCAAAAAAATAAAATGATAGCCCAGTTGCAAAGTCAAATAAAGAATACAGAGAAAAATATTAGAGATGAAATAAATAAAGGACTGGAACAGGCTAGAGCTGTCGAAAAACAAGAGATTCAAATGCTCAAGTATAGTTTAGATGAGATGTATAAGAAGATGCAGGCCAGTCAAGGGCAGGTCATTCAGTAAGATGAATTAGTAAAGCAGTTGCAAGATAAATTGAGTTCTACTAAAAGCTAGGTGGTAGATTTAACAGTATTTCAAGACCAGACACTGGAGGTGCACCAGAACCTAGAGGCACAACAAGAAATCATGTTTTCTAAAGTAGATATAATTCAAAACCATTTTCAAGACATAAGTCAGTCATTGGAGAACATTGTTTTCAAAGAAAAAGAGGCTACAATAGCCCATATCACTTTCCAAAAGGCAGACACATTTTCAATTAAACAAGAGGTACCAGTAGCTCCTAAATTAACTGTTATCGAGTAGATCAAGGGAGATATCATGCTGAAGGTATGGGAGGCTAATATATCTGAAAGTAAGAAAATGGCCAAAGAGATAAAGGAAGAATGTGAAGAGATTTTCAGCCTATTAGATAAAAAAAATTGCTAGACATTGGAAAGGGCGATTGCCCTGGACTACTAGGACAGATCAATGTTACAAGACATCAACTGAACCTAAAAGAGATTTTGAATGAAACTCAAATTGAAATTTCATAATTAAAACAGGTTGATGTTACCCTAATGGATAGATGGTTGGTGAAACAGAATTTACAATTGCAATCAGTAAAGTCTGAAGATAAGAGGATTGAAGAAAAGTTGTCGAAAATCTAGAGGAAGTTGTATTTGTTTGAAGAAAAGGATATGACACAACCTTCCAAAAGCTTAGTATAGTTTCTTGGCAGGTGCATTGAGTGTCTCAGACAAATGAAGGAGATACTTCAAAGAGATAATGAAGCAACATATGTATGCTTTTTTTGTCGGAGTGACAAAGAGGTAAAAGGTAATCAAGCGAAACAATTCAAGTTTGTATACTATAACCGTTAGCACCTAGGAGTTAGGAAAATACCAACCATTTAGGGTTGATGATTTTTTGTATAAATATAATTTCAAAAGACTTAAACAGGGATTTTTCTGGCTGATTGTAGCAGAGAGACTTCTTTTTACAACAATTAATGACAATGCAAAACAGAGATTCAATATCCTATCAACCCTGAGTTATGTGTTCCTCTATACTTTCATGCTCAACACCATTTCTTATATATCTTTGATGAATTTTTAAGGTACAATTTAGTACAACATCTACTGTGGTTATGATTTATTTGGTCATCTAATTGTTCGCAGATTTTCCTATGTGTTTTTTATTAGCAGGCACAAGACCCGTGGATTATTCAGATCACTATATTTTTATGCTTCATTAAAGTTTCCTTGTCTATTTTCTTCTTCTGTTACAAAGTGATATTCCTCCATGATTGATGACTCATGTTGTTTAAACAACTTTATGTTTTCTTTCATCTCATTTATTATTTTCAATTTAACTCAAGAACGAGAAACAACCTCTAAAATAGTTATACGATTAATTCAAATTTGGGAACTTCTCTCATATGATCTAAATTAGAAACAAAAAACATAAAAACCAAAGTAACAAATCTTTTAATTTTCTTTCCTTCATGACTGTTCATGTTGCAAGACGGCCTAATATAGAACCCAGACTCACTAATCAAACCAGCATCACATTAACCTTGTTTAATACTATCCTTGAGACGACCACCACTTGGGTTGAACTTGAACATTCATGGATAGCCATTGAACAAGACATAAGCGCCTAGGAACAATTGGAAGCTAGAAAAAGACAACTCAGAAACCAACCATAGCTTCTTTACCTTAGAAATGATTTCCTTTACATATACTAAAACCCTCTTTAATTTCATATGCCTTGACAGTATACTTTAAAGCCTTAAAGTATAAACTCAGGAACAATAATGGCCATGAATCATGTCATTTTATCCATAAAAGAGCAAGACCATGCCTCTAAAGAAGAAGCCCTAATTGACAGAGACTCCGATATATTTGACACATAAATAACCGTCTCACCCATTTTCGTATCCAGAGCCAATTTGTTAGACAATGTTGGGAAACAAATACCCTTCCTCGAAGCATCCCAAGCCTACATGACCCATTACACCATCGAAGTCGCATTCCCTTTTCCAGAGTTCATAATCTAGTGTGCAGAACAATACTCCCAACAAGAAAAGGTCATTTTGAATAAGTTAGGGTCAGAGGTCCTATGTAGAATAGATAGCTCATCAATTCGACATGCCCTCAGTACACCATAGTCTTCCCCCATACCATCGGAGCCCTTCGAGGAAGAGAAACTAATCACAGTCTACAGAGAATGCCCCCCCCCCCGAGGTAAAAACCCTATTTTTGCAGACCATTGTTAAACCCAAACATCATTCTGAGAGTTTTTCATTGCCCATGAATGTAAGTGTCATGATTATTGAGGTCCAGTGGGCCTGTTCCATACTCAGAAAATTTTTAGGATTGGATAACGACAAGTTTGTAGTAGAGGTCATGTTGGGTTTCCTATTGACCTTTTTTCAGTCAGAGTTTAGTCAGTCGGTCTGTATAAATTTTGAAGAGTTCACCGCTGATAATATGCACAAACAGCTGGTAAATTTAAAATCACTGAGACACTTCAGGTATTACATGCACTTGCTGAGAATTTTCCTGGAAATGAATAAGATAGAGTTCCCATAATATGCATTCATCTCAACTGAATGCAAAAGGATCACAATGCTCATTTTTATAAATAAGATCATGTCCAGATTTTATAGCTTAATCTTCAACACCAACCTACCAAGGGTTTTGGAAGAAATGAAAATTTCTTTACATCCAAATCCAGAGAACATAGTAGGAGATTGGGTGTTGTTCATGCACTCTACTATGATTTGGGTATATGGTTATCAAGAGGGCCCTTAACTTTTGCCTATTTTCTTGACTCCCATAGTCTTTTCCCTAGAGTTCATCAAGCAAAGAAGCATCTCAGAAACAAAACATTTTTTGAAGATGAACAAAGCATCTAACTTAAAGTTTCCTTTCATAATAGGACCCTTTGTAGTAAATACTAGATCATGTTTGCCTCAAATCCAGGCCAAGATCAGTGAATTTGGGTTTACACAGTTACAAGGAAGGAAATATGATCCACACAAGGTGATATAAAAAAGAAGACTAATGAGAAAACAAGGCCCCTATGAGCATGAGCATGTTGAAGGATTTGATAAAATGACAAATTTGGAAACCTATGTAGATATGGAAGTCACTTTGCAGCCTAATCAGACACAACAAATAGAGTCAGCCCCGCAGCAGATCCAGACACATAAAACTTCTCCAATGTTGATTATTAAAGCTCCCAAGATGAGTATTTATAACAAGAGGAGAATTTCAGAGGCCCTCGATGCCAGTGGTTAGCAAAATGTTCCCAAGAAAATAAAAATCACGCAGTCCCCACAGATAGTAAACCTGGAGGAGGAAGAGCCCAAAGAGAAAATGAGCATGGAGATGGTGGAGATCAGAACCAAAAATGAAGAAGCTAATACAGAGAGCATGCCACAGGGTGAAAGTAGCTCAAGAGCCTTCACCAGCAAGAAACATGTCTTTAGTAAGGCACTTGGAGCAGTCTACCAATCCAAATAATATTTGGCAAACCAATACATTGTGAAAGGAAATATGGCCATGAGTGAAATTAGAGATTTGTTACCTGAAGTAGAAGGGATCTCCCAGCACAAATCTTTCTTTTTCTCAGTCAGGGATGTAGAAAGAAAGACATTTAACATAGTGGTGTAAGATGAGGATAAAGTGTCTGAAATCAAGCTGCATTATGAAAATATTGGTGTCCCAGATAAGGTAAAATTCCACAAAAACACCAGTGACATGCTATATTCAGACTACCTAAGTCTGAGTTTGAGGGTTTAAAGACTAACAACCCATGCACTTAAATCAGATGGATAGTTGAAGCAGGAAAATGCATCCAGCAAAGCCTAGCATACCCAGGTCAAAATATTGGAATCTGAAGGCCCTCAAGGGGTAAAATCTTCCTCAGATGAGAAAGAGAAGATGATCCAAAGACTGAAGAAGAAGATGAAAATGTCTGCTACAGAACATCCATAGAAAACAATGTTGGCTTCTCTAGAGCAAGAAAAGGAGACATTTAGATAGGAAACACTAAATTACAAAGCCAAAGTATTGCAGTTGGAAAAGGAAAAAGAGAGTTGGTCACAAGGACAGGCAGTGACATCAGACATAGCTACTATTGTATCTTCTACTGCAAAAATTGGGCCTAACGTTGATGGACTGGTTCAGGCTATGTCTCAAGTTATCTTGAAGGAAGGGAAAATCAAGAATCTTAGAGGAGATATAGAAAGGATACACCAGGAAATGAAAATCAAGAATGAGAAGATGACCCAATTCCAAAGGGAAAATCAAGAGTTGCAGGAAAGAGTGAGCAAATTGAAAATGAGGTTGAAAGGTAAAGGACTTTTGTAGGGAACTAAACATGTAATATGGGACTCTATCGCTACTGAGGCTGCCAAATTTAGGGTATAGCTAAATTTCATAAGTGACAAAGACAACATGATTGTCACTGCCCGAAGCAGGTGCACAGTTGTAAATGAAACACTGGAGAAAAAACCCTCAGAATGGGCCCAAAACACTATAAATTTGCTTAATTATGTTCCTACTGCTGATCTCTAGACCATTGGGGTCAAAGACAGGATTGCACTAATCATTTGGGCTAGGAGGATCATCACTAAGAACAATTTTCTCAAGTCAGTTCAAACCAAAGCCGTGCAGATGGAGAAGAGTATACAAGAATTTAAGGATACATTTGAACAATTGTTTTTCAAGGGCCTCCCACCATTTTGGGATGGCAAAGGAAAATTATATGACCCAACGCAATACAACTCCCTCCTCACATAGTGCAGAATGGATCATTCTAAGTTTGATGGTCTAGAAGAAAACTTGAAGGGAGAAAGTCCGGTGGAGTATTTAGCCACAGATTTTAAGATTTTAAATCAGTTTAAGACAGTAAATATCGGGTTGCCAACTATGTCTTATGCTACTTGCATTGATCTGGAGATTCTGATAAAGGAAATGATGGATTACGATATTCCTTCTGACTCACAGTGGAAAGAGATCGTGCGGTTGGGTAGGATGGAATGTAGTTTTGCAGGGACTAGTAAGTAACCTCCAGGTGTCACCAAACTAGCAAGTTTGACAGTAGATCATAGCAAGACAGATGGTACAAAGGAATCCGATCAGTCAGAGATATCCATCCCTAGTTTATGAAAGATTTTTTGTTTAAATCATTGTAAATCGGTTTGCCTACCGAAATCGTTGGCTTGTAATTATTTTAGTCAGTTTTAGAAATTGAAATGCTTCAGTTTCAACCATTGTAATTGAATTGTATAAGTACTAGAAGTTATGAACAAATTAATGTTGGCAGAAGTGCAAGGGCACCTTTTTTGTATCTCAACTCAATTGTAAATTCCCTGGAGTTGAATTGAATACATAAGCAGAAGCTTTTGAAGTCTCTATGAAAAGATTCTAATGGTGGTGATATGAGTTTTGTCTCCTTTCATTGTATGTATTTCCTGTGTTCTTTAATTCCATTTACATTTTCTTCTGTTTAAATTGGAGAGTTAAAGGACCAGATTTCATCTTATGATGCTCTTGGCTTGAGAAATTTAAACTCTGTATTTCTTCTTAGCTAATTCAAAATCCATTTTCATAATGATCTGATGCAGTTATTTGTTCTCACTTTCCTCTTACACTCTGCCTAAATATTATTTACAACTCAGATTCATTGCTTCATTTAGTCTTTATCCTCTGGAGAGTTCTACTAGCCAGTCATTGTTTTCAGTTCACTTTCAAAATTTCAAATCCATAGCCCAAAGTGTCCCTCCCCTTCCTAGCCAACAAATTTATCAAAAACCCCCAAAACAAACCAAATTTAGCCATCGATTACCAAATATATATCAAGTGACACAAGAGAGCCCTCTCTGAGTTGAGTAGGCTAGTGCCTAGCTCTAAAGTAGGTTGAAACAATTACCTCTATCTTTTTTCTATCAGCTGAACAAAATTTACAGAGTGCTAACACTGGACATCCATGCCGGTCTCCTGGAAATGCTAGAGTTGGAATGGCATGGAAAATTTATTGTCCAAAGATTGGACTATTTGGGTTTACCATTCCGATGCTCTATTTGTAGATGAACGGGTCACCTGCGGAAAGATTGGCATTTCCTCACAATGGTCTCTGAGTCTGAGGAATCTTTGGAAGCTTCTACAAAATATTTTTATATGAGCGAAGCAGACTTAAAAGAGTTGGGCGTCTTAGTTGTTGGGAGCTTTGAAGATACACCTGGTCCTATCTTAGACACCTTCATAGGTAAGCTAAAAACTTACTTCCCTACTTTGTATTTTTCTCTTTCATCGTGGGAACACGATTTACTGGACATTTCTTTCTCGTCGCTCTCTGCTCCTTCACAAGTCATGGTTTTAGGAACTTTGGTTACAAAAGAACCTAGTGGTACGTCTTTTTTCCCTGATAGGACTCCTCTCAGCCCAATATCCTTAGATACTTTAGTCTCCTTACCTGAAGAACCTTCTTTGACAACCACTATGGCAAGGCCCGATACTAATTCACAGACTTTCTGTCAACCTGTGGTGGAACAAGTTCTGGAAAATGTGATAACTTCCTTGGTCCTAACCTATAGGGAGGCCAATAGTCCTATTCCCTTACCAACATACTTGGGATTGGAATCCATTCATGGAGAGGTGGAATGTGGATCCGCAAAGGTGACTACAATTTTAGGGGAAGGTTCAAGGAAGGACTTAACATGGTCACGAGGATTGGGTTTGGATTTATCCCCCATTTAAAACCAGGAGTGCTAAATGTTGATCAACATTTAGATTCTACTCATGATTTGGGGGTGCTTAGAGGCATGAAATCCCTTGCAAGGGATAAATCATGATCCTCTTCTCCTTGAATATCAGAGGGGTGGGAGGTCCCCTAAAATTTCCCTCCATGTGTAGAATTCTTTCTAAAACCAAGATGGATATTATTTTTCTCCAAGAGACCTTAGTCGCTAAGGAGAAGGCTAGAAAATTCATGAACATTTTATGTCCTAAATGGATGATTTGTACAGTCAGTTCTGTAGGGAAGTTAGGTGGAATTCTGGTGGCATGGAATCCAATTTTTTTGAGTTAAATCCTTTTCTAAGTGTTGGCGGGATTTTATTGACAGGTATTCGACTACCTGACAAAAGAAGGATTTCCTTTTTTAATGTTTATGGCCCATGCACCAGGCGCAAACAGTTTTGGGAAAAGATGGACGTAAAAGGTTTGTTATCACTGGGTGATCTTATACTAGCAGGGGACATGAACTTTATGACTAGCACAAAATAAGTATGGGGTACATCGGCTTTAATAGATCCCCTGGCGGTTTTTTTTAAAGAGATTTTTTCAAAAAATCATCTAGTTGATATAATTCCTATGAAGGTGTTTCCAACTTGGAGAAACGGTATAAGTGGGGTGGACGAGATAGAAAAAAGACTAGATAAAGTGTTCGCCTCTGATGCTACTCTACTTGCTTCATCCAGATATCAATCATGGGTGGAATTTCTATTTATTTTCGATCATGCACCTGTTATTTTTCAATTGGATATTGGTTACATGTTTGTAGCTCATCCGTTTAAATTTAACCCAGCCTGTTTACGAGAAGAGTCATTTGCTGAATTGGTTCGGGAAGTGTGGAACACTCATCAATATTATGAGGAGGAGGGAGCTCAAAGGAGTCTGATCAGGAAGCTGAGCATGCTAAAAACTCATGTGAAGGTATGGATTACTGAAAGGAAACAAAATGAACAACAAATATTTGAAAACATTGAAGTGGAGATTGCCCTTCGTATCAAGAAAAAATTAAATGGTGATCACAGTATTGATCCTGATCCTCGACTAAAAACACTTGAAGCTGAACGAAATAAACTACTTCTGGCAGAGGAGGAACAATGGTGTCTAAAATGTAGGGCTACATGGATTCATTGCGGGGACAAAAATACAAAATATTTCCATTGATTTTCCAGTTATAGAAGAAATAAAAAACATTTGTGGGAAATAAAGGATGATTCTGATCAGGCTCACTATGGTCAGGAGGCTATAAAGGATGAAGTGCATATATCTTTTAGTTCGTTCTATCAAGATACGGGGAATTTTTTTATTGAGGATAAATTTGCATCGGTTAGACTTTTCCCAATAATGGTTTTCGAAGAAGAAGTTCAATTACTTGAGAAGCCTTGTACTAGCAAGGAAGTTCTAGAAGTCCTAAAGGGTTTCACCAAGGACAAAAGTCTAAGTCTCGATGGGTGGATTGTTGAGTTCTTTTTACACTTCTATGAGATGGTTGCAAAAGATTTGCTTGAGGCTGTTGAGGAATCTAGAATAAGTGGAGAGGTTATCAGGGCTTTGAACTCAACTTTTATTTCCCTTATAATAAAATTCAATGGACTTGCATCTTTTGGGGATTTTTGGTCGATTTCTCTATGCAATTATTGCTATAAGATCATAGCAAAAATCATTGCTAAGAGGATCAAAACTATTATGTCTCGTACTCTATCAGAGGAGAAATTAGGCTTTTTAAAAGGAACAAAAATTCTTGATGCCATCGAAACAACACAAGAGTTCCTTCACAGTATCAAAGAAAAAAAACTACAAGCTTTAATTTTAAAGATTGACTTAAAGAAAGCATATGATTGTATAAGCTGGGACTTTCTTCGTTTGACTCTTCTCCAATGTGGGTTCGGACTGCCTACGTCAAAGTGGGTCATGGGATGCATCACAAGAACAACCTTCGATATTCTAATTAATGGAGAGTTGATGGATTTCTTTAAAAGTGCCAGAGGGATAAGACAGGGATGCCCACTGTCGCCTTTGTTATTCATTCTAGTGATGGAAGGATTAAGTTTGGCACTCAAAAGAAGCCAAGTTGAAGGCACATTGACTGGTATAAAGGTTTCAAGATTAATTGGGATCCTCCATCTTCTTTTCGTTGATGACATTCTTATAATGTCAAAAGCCTCTATTGATGGATGGCAGGAGATAAATAGGATTTTGACTGTTTTTTGTAGTGCCACTGGACTCTTGATAAATGTTTAGAAGACATATTTCCTCCACTTTGGAGTTCAGTAAAATGTTCTGGATACATTAAAAGAATCCTTTCATTTTAATTTTTATGATTTTATTGAAGGTTTCAGGTATCTTGGTTACTATCTAAAACTTGACAGGTATAAGGTGGAGGACTGGCACTGGCTTATTGCAAAATTTGAGAAGTGGATAAACCATTGGTGCAATAGATGGCTTTCCATTGGCGACCACTTAGTTCTAATTAAGGTTGTTTTAGAGAGTCAACCAGTCTACTGGATGGAATTGGCTCATATTCTGTCATCTGTTCTCAATAGAATTTGCCAAGTGGTCTTCTCTTTTCTATGGTCGGGATGTAAAAAAAAGAAGAGCTACCATCTGTGTAACTGGAAGCTCATTGCTCGACCAAAAATTCACAGGGGATGGGGACGAAGAAATATTTTCATCTTCTGTAGAGCCTTGATTACGAATACTCCGTGGAGGGTGCTGATGATAGAAGGCATTTGGCACCGCATGATAAAAGAAAAATATATTCCATTTGGTTCTGTAGCGAGATGGCTACAATCGGTTTCTGTGGTGGGGGAAAAAGGTTCATAGACATGGAAAAATCTACTCAAATCCATGCATTTACTGCTGTATTGGATAGCTTGGTGTCTGGGGATGGGTGAATCTATTCTTACTGGCAAAGATTGAATCTTGGGTATGGGGAAAGAGACATCTTGTCTGATGACCTGATAACAATCCTTAATCAGAGAGGGGTGTCTTACTTATATCAGGCTAGTTGTGAGCCACAACTAGGAATGATATGCTCAAACTGGATTTCAAGTGATTACTTGGAATTGGAGGGAAAAACAACTTTTTAATGGAAGACATTTAGATGTGCCTTAATAAAATCTGGTGTACAATTGCAAGTGAGGTCATATGTACTTAAATGGATGGGAGGCAACTCACTGAGGAAAATTCTTTGTTTGTTTGTAGGTGGTGGCACTGTTGGATGGTTTGATGGGGCTGCTCAACAATATGGTCAAACCTGTGGGGCTGGCGAGGTAATAAGGGTCAATGATCATCAATCTTATAAATGGTTCTTCAACTGTGGACCTGGTACCAACACGAAAGCAAAGATTTTGGGGGTATGGGCCTACTTACATTAGCTTCTTGACTATCAATTTCAGATTTACTTGTCCAAGGGGACTAAAAAAATATTATGGAATGGTTGTGGGGAAAGGGTCGTCTTCAGGTGGTCTCTCTAGAATGTTGGAAGGACAGGATATTAAAAATTATCAAGAAATTCTGTAAAATCTCCGTTACACATGTTTTCAGAGAAGGAAATCAAGGGGCAAATAGTCTTTCAAAATAGACTCTCAAAAAGGATCACGAAAAAATTGCTTACTATCTTTGTGAAGAGGGTCATGAGGGTCCTCATATGTTTCTAAATATATTCTAGAAGTCTTGGATTTGTTGCATGGATCATTAGTGTTGTGTCTTTTTGGGGAGTCTAAATGTCGTCTTTTTTGTGGAATATGTATTTCGATCCTCAATGATCTGTGTATTTGGGACCAGAGTATAAGCCGAGGGATTATAATCTTGTGTCTTGTTGTGGGGAATAGACTATTTTCAAAGGATGCAATTGGCATATGATGCCAAATTAACATGTTTATGATCAATTTATATTTAATATAAATATAAAACGAAATTTTTAGTGGAACAAAAAATACATAGAAAATTAAAAAATATAAATTTTGTTGGATTGTAAATAATTTTTTACTAATAAAATAAACTTTTTTTATAAAGATCTTTCCTATTACCCTAATTATAATCATTTTTTCATCAACATAAATTGTTAATATATTTTAACTTAAATATCGATAAATTTATTTAAAATTTGTATTTATTTTTTATTATCAAAATACACTACACTAACCAATCATTAAAATTTTTAAAAATACCATAGAAATAAACTATAATAGTGATTCGCTAAACCATTAAGATTTTAAAACATCCATTTAATTTTAGATATAATATTTAACTATATTATTTATATTAAAAAACTAAGTATTTAAAAAAAAAAAAAAATTCAAATCTCAATATTAAAAATATTTTCATGTAATCACATCTGAATTGTTAAAAATGTTTTTATTTAAAAACTTAACAACATTCCAATCTGAAAAAACGAAGTTATTTTTCTCATCAAAGTCTATCTCAAAGTAAAAGTCAATGTCAATGTCTATGACAAAGACAAATAACCAAATCATTATGTGATTTCGTTTGACATTAACACGCTTGACCATTAGGAAGGAGCAAAGAAGTTTCCAAGGAATCAAGTGGGGAGTTTCAACGTTTTTGTATTCACAATGTGTTAATTATTATTGAATTTTCTTTGTATAATTGTTATGGAGGAGCTTTTGAAGAATTTTAATTATCATTGTAATAAGCATTTACTAGCACATCAAGCACATCATAGTGGATGGTGAATGTCTATAGGGATCACCATCCCATAACTATCTCTATTTCACATAATGCTACATAGATAAAAGGTTTTTCAACTTCAAGATAAATACAAGTGTAACACAGTAAAACACAGTAAAATAAGGATTATCATCTCTTAACTATCTCCAGGATCTTGTATTAGGCTATGATTAATGTTCAAAGTAATGCCACATGGATAAAATAATGTGTAGAGAAGCCTAACCCTATATAAAACACAATAAAACCATATATACAAGAGAGTAAAAGGCCTCACATTAGACATTAAGTTAATTGCAAGTCACTTCCATTAGTTTGTGATTAATGGCCTACTCGGACACCATTATTAATAAAAGTAAGTTTGTTTAACCCTTTTCTGTTTAAGAGATAAGTATATTGAATTTACACCAGACACCTTAAGAACCCTTCATTTAGTAAATGTCTATGATTGATTGTTGTCGAGTAGTGGAGTAACTGGAGTTGGAGCCTTATTGGTGTAGAAGAAATTTAATAAGCAATCTACCGACTGGGGTAAAAATAGGCTCAAATACCACCTAGCTTTGATCCAACAGATTTTACTTGAAATTCTTCACAATGTTATTAGAAATATTTTCACAATGTTATTAGAAAATTAAGTGTTTTCATTTGGGCAAACTCAATGCCACGACACATTAGTCGGCCACCTCCAAATGGAACAAACTTGTAGGGAGAAGTGAAACTCATTCGAATTTGGATGGATCCAATTTCTCCGGATCATTGAAATATTTTGATTTCCCATGAGTCGAATGCACATTCCAATAAACCTGCACGTACCTATAATAAACATTGTTGTCATTGATTCGTCTATAAGCTAACCATATTAAAATCAAGCAACTATCTATTAAATTGTAAACTTGAATAATCACACACGTTCAACAAACAAATCTACATCGATCAAAATAAACAATTACCTTCAATCTCAAATGATATGGTTGGACATTTTACTATAGTTAATGAAAATTTAAAAGGTCATTTCACATAGGAAGAAGAAAACCCGACCGGAGGTAATTCTATGCTGACTCATTCATAAATAAATAAATTTATGTTATTAATCAATAAATATATTTTAAGGTTGTGTATGTAATATAAACCCTAATTATTGTGTATTTTTAAATTTGAAATATTGATTATTTAAGAAGTTGGTATGCTTTTTTTACTATTTAAGTAAAGCAGGTGATGCACCAATAACATTATTTTTTTTATCAAGTATCTTCAAATTACCAATCACATTATTTTTTTATTTGCTCTCTTAAAATTTCCTAGGTTTCTTAATGGGTGTACTCTAGCAGAGCAGCTTTCAGAATTAGCACTCATCACATCTCATTCTTTTTCCACACATTTTTTTCCCACCCATACTATTTTCCTCTTAGCCAACCGTAATAAATCAACCACACCCATACTATAGTCTGGGTGGTGCTTCAGTTTTACAAATAGTCTTCCTTGAATTCATACATTCCTACACATATGAAAAAAGTATTTATATCCTCACAGAGCAATATATGTTTTTTATCAATCCAATATATTCGATATTAGATGAAGATTTGAAGATTGATTTCTTGGAATGACAACTAACATTAACATAGTTGACAGTGTGCAGTAATCACAATATAGCATTTGTAAATATAATCCTTTCAAATTTCAAATACATTTCATAGAGCACAGATTGAAAGGAACCCTAATCAATTAATCATCAATAAACAATGAAAAGAATTTGAACAGTTGATGTTGCATAGCTATCAAAGTTCAAGAATACATTTCCAATCATGCACCTGTTCTTTTTCAATTGGATATTGGTTACATGTCTGTAGCTCATCCGTTTAAATTTAACCCGGCCTGTTTACAAGAAGATTCATTCGTTGAATTTGTTTGGGAAGTGTGGAACACTCATCAAGATTATGACGAGGAGGAAGCTCAAAGGAGTCTGGTCAGGAAGCTGAGCATGCTAAAATCTCGCATGAAGGTATGGATTACTAAAAGGAAACAAAAGGAACAACAAGTATTTGAAAACATTGAAGTGGAGATTGCCCTTCTTATAAAGAAAAAATTAAACGGTGATCATAGTATTGATCCTGATCCTCAACTAAAAACACTTGAAGCTGAACGAAATAAATTACTTCTGGCAAAGGAGGAACGATGGCGTCTAAAAAGTAGGGCTACATGGATTCAGTGCAGGGACAAAAACACAAAATATTTCCATCGATTTCCCAGTTATAGAAGAAATAAAAAACATTTGTGGGAAATAACAAATGAGTCTAATCAAGTTCACTATGGTCAGGAGGCTATAAAGGATGAAGTGCATATATTTTTTAGTTCGTTCTATCAAGATACAGGGAAAAATTTGATTGAGGATCAGTTTGCATCAGTTAGACTTTTTCCAAGAATCATTTCCGAAGAAGAAGTTCAATTGCTTGAGAAGCCTTGTACTAGCGAGGAAGTTCTAGAAGTCCTAAAGGGTTTCACCAAGGAAAAAAGTCCAGGTCCTGACAGGTGGACTATTGAGTTATTTTTACACTTCTATGAGTTGGTTGCAAAAGATCTACTTGAGGTTGTTGAGGAATCTAGACTAAGTGGAGAGGTTATTAGGTCTTTGAACTCGACTTTTATTTCCCTTATACCAAAAGTCAATGGACTTGCATCTTTTGGGGATTTTCGGTTGATTGCTCTATGCAATCTTTGCTATAAGATCATAGAAAAAATCATTACTAAGAGGATCAGACCTATTATGTCATGTACTCTGTCAGAGGAGATATTAGGATTTTTAAAAGGAAATAAAATTCTTGACGCTATTAGAACAACACAAGAGTGCCTTCACGGTATCAAAGCAAAAGAACTACAAGATTTAATTTTAAATATTGAATTAAAGAAACCATATGATTGTATAAGCTAGGACGTTCTTTGTTTGACTCTTCTCTAATGTGGGTTCGGACTACCTACGTCAAAGTGGGTCATGGGATGCATCACAACAACAACCTTTGATATTCTAATTAATGGAGAGCTGATGGATTTCTTCAAAAGTGGCAGAGGGCTAAGACAAGGATGCCCATTGCCACCTTTGTTATTCATTCTGGTGATGGAAGTGTTGAGTTTGGCACTCAAAAGAAGCCAAACTGAAGGCACATTGACTAGTATAAAGGTTTCAAGATTAATTGAGATCCTCCATCTTCTTTTCGTTGATGACATTCTTATAATGTCAAAAGCCTCTATTTATGAATGGCATGACATAAACAGGATTTTGACTTTTTTTGTAGTGCCACTGGACTCTTGATAAATGTTTAGAAGACATCTTTCCTCCACTTTGGAGTTCAAAAAAATGTTCTGGATACATTAAAAGAATCCTTTCATTTTAATTTTTTTGATTTTGTTGAAGGTTTCAGGTATCTTGGTTACTATCTAAAACTTGACAGGTATAAGGTGGAGGAATGACACTGGCTTATTGCAAAATTTGAGAAGCGGATAAACCATTGGTGCAATAGATGGATTTCCATTGGAGACCACTTAGTTCTAATTAAGGTCGTTTTAGAGAGCCAACCAGTTTACTGGATGGCATTGGCTCATATTTCGTCATCTGTGCTCAATAGAATTCACCAAGTGGTCTTCTCTTTTCTATGGTCAGGATGTAAACAAAAGAAGAGCTACCATCTGTGTAACTGACAGCTCATTGCTCGACCAAAAATTCACAGGGGATGGGGATGAAGAAATATTTTCATCTTCTGTAGAGCCTTGATTACGAATACTCCGTGGAGGGTGTTGATGATAGAAGGCATTTGGCACCGCATGATAAAAGAAAAATATATTCCATTTGGTTCTGTAGCGAGATGGCTACAATCGGTTTCTATGGTGGGGGAAAAAGGTTCATAGACATGGAAAAATCTACTCAAATCCATGCATTTACTGTTGCATTGGATAGCTTGGTGTCTGGGGATGGGTGAATTTATTCTTATTGGCAAAGATTGAATCTTGGGTATGGGGAAAGAGACATCTTGTCTGATGACCTGATAACAATCCTTAATCAGAGAGGGGTGTCTTACTTATATCAGGCTAGTTGTGAGCCACAACTAGGAATGATATGCTCAAACTGGATTTCAAGTGATGACTTGGAATTGGAGGGACAAACAACTTTTGAATGGACAAAATTCAGATGTTCCTTAATAAACTCTAGTGTACAATTGCAAGCGAGGTTGGATGTAATTAAATGGCTGGGAGGCAACTCACTGAGCCAGATAACAGTAAAAAATGTTTATGAGGCCACCGAAGCAAAGTATTGGAATTTTTCTATTGGAGGATGGAGGAATACACTTTGGTCATGGGAGTGTCCTTTAAAAATCAAGATTTTTATTTGGCTAGTTGTCGAGAACAAAATTCTCACTTGGGATAATTTACAACATAGAGGTCATAGCATACCGAGCCTTTTCTATTTGTGTAATAACAGTAAAGAAAACACTTTACATGTGTTTGTAGAGTTCCCTTTCACGATCATTGTCTGGGATAGGATTAAATCGTCCATAAAACATATTACAGGGTGGAATGGTACCTCTGTGGTAGAATGTTTCAAAAATTGGAAGGCTCATAATAAATCCTATCCTACTTTGCCAGCCTTCATTTGCTGGTATCTATGGTTGGAAAAGAATTTTGCTATTTTCGAAGATGGAAATCCCTCTTTACAGAAGGTGGTATACAAAAATTTAAGTGTTGTGGGTGATTACAAAATTAAGTTGAAAGCTTTGGAACTGAGGAAAATTCTTTGTTTGTCTGTAGGTGGTGGCACTGTTGGATGGTTTGATGGCGTTGCTCAACAATCTGGTCAAAACTGTGGGGTTGGCAGGGTAATAAGGGTCAATGATCATCAATCTTATAAATGGTTCTTCAATTGTGAACCTGGAACCAACATGAAAGAATAGCTTTTGGGAGTATGGGCCCTACTTACATTAGCATCTCGGCTATCAATTTCGGATTTACTTGTCCAGGGGGACTAAAAAATTGTTATGGAATGGCTGCAGGGAAAGGGTCGTCTTCAGGTGGTCTCTCTAGAATGTTGGAAGGATAGGATCTTAGAAATTATCAAGCACTTCCAAAAAATATCCTTTACACATGTTCTCAGAGAAGGAAATCAAGAGGCAGATAGTCTTTCAAAACAAACTCTCAAAAAGGATCCTGGAAAAATTGTCTACTATCTTTGTGAAGAGGGTCATGAGGGTCCTCATATGTTTCTAAATATATTCTAGAAGTCTTGGAGCTTCTGCATGGATCATTAGTGTTGTGTCTTTTTGGAGAGTCTAATTGTCATCTTTTTTGTGGAATATGTATTTTGATCCTCAATGATCTGTGTATTTGGGACCAGAGTATAAGCCGAGGGATTATAATCTTGTGTCTTGCTGTGGGGAATAGACTATTTTCAAAGGATGTAATTGGCATATGATGCCGAATTAACATGTTTATGATCAATTTATATTTAATATAAATATAAAACGAAATTTTCCGTGGAACAAAAAATACATAGAAAACTAAAAAATATAAATTTTGTTGGATTGTAAATGATTTTTTACTAATAAAATAAACTTTTTTTTATAAAGATCTTTCCTATTACCCTAGTTATAATCATTTTGTCATCAACGTAAATTGTTAAAATATTTTAACTTAGATATCAAAAAATATATTTTATCAAATTTATTTAAAATTTGTATTATCAAAATACACTACACTAACCGATCATTAAAATTTAAAAAAAAATCGTAGAAATAAGCCAAAATAGTGATTCACTAAACCATTAAGATTTTTAAAACATCCATTTAATTTTAGATATAATATTTAACTATATTATTTATATTAAAAAACTAAATATTTAAAAAAAAATTAAATTCAAATCTCAATTTTAAAAATATTTTCATGTAATCACATATGAATGGTTAAAAATGTTTTTATTTAAAAACTTAACAACATTCCAATCTGAAAGCATGAAGTTATTTTTCTCATCAAAGTCTATCTCAAAGTCAAAGTCAAAGTCAATGTCTATGACAAAGACAAATAACCAAATCATTATGTGATTTTGTTTGACATTAACACGCTTGACCATTAGGAAGGACCAAAGAAGTTTCCAAGCAATCAAGTGGGGAGTTTCAGCATTTTTGTATTCACAATGTGTTGATTATTATTGAATTTTCTTTGTATAATTGTTATGGAGGAGCTTTTGAAGAATTTTTAATTATCATTGTAATAAGTATTTACTTGCAAATCCATAGTGGATTGTGAACATCGATAGGGATCACCATCCCATAACTATCTCTAGTTCACTTAATGCTACACAAATAAAATGTGTTTCAACTTCAAGATAAATACAAGTGTAACCATATATAAAACACAGTAAAATAATGATTATCATCTCTTAACTATCTCTAGGATNTTTTTTTATCAAGTATCTTCAAATTACCAATCGCATTATTTTTTTATTTGGTCTCTTAAAATTTCCTAGGTTTCTTAATGGGTGTACTCTAGCAAAGCAACTTTCAAAATTAGCACTCATCACATCTCATTCTTTTTCCACTAATTTTTTTTTCACCCATACTACTTTCGTCTTAGCCAACCGTAATAAATCAACCACACCCATAAAGTCTGGGTGTTGCTTCAGTTTTACAAATAGTCTTCCTTGAATTCATACATTCCTACACATATGAGACAAGTATTTATATCCTCACAAAGCAATATATGTTTTTTATCAATCCAATATATTCTATATTAGATGAAGATTTGAAGATTGATTTCTTGGAATGACAAATAACAGTAACATAGTTGATAGTGTGCAACAATCACAATATAACATTTGTAAATATAATCCTTTCAAATTTCAAATGCATTTCATAGAGTGCAGATTGACAATAACCCTAATCAATTAATCATCAATAAACAATGAAAAGACTTTGAATAGTTGATGGTGCATAGCTATCAAAGTTCAAGAATACAATATTGGCAATTCTTCTAAGCATATCATAAAGCCAACAATGCTTCACAAAACAAATCTTTTACTTCATATATAATTAATTAAAACTAGCTAGTGTATAAGACCGCCTAACAATATTCTTTCAAATCCTGGCTACTACTGAATTTTGGACCTTTTGTTTTTCGATTTTCCTCCAAGAATAAAACAATAACAATTCATGATACTGGTAAGCACAAGCCAAAATATAGACAGAAGTGAAATTGAAAAGTGATACGGCTAAGCACAAGCCGAATTATAGACACAAGTGAAATTGAAAAGACAAATATAGGTTGAATTTAAGGGCCTTGGTGGAATTTTAAAACACACGTAGAATTGTAGCTAGTAAATTTTAACACATGAAATTCGAAAGAAAATACTCATCAACATATAAATGATTAGTAACTGAATGATTGAATGGAACAGAACTTGTCATCAACCTCCTCTCTTTTCTACCAGGCGCAATAACAATTTTTGCAAGAACTGATTATGTTCTCTATCCTCGCCTTTACTAATGCACAATAGCATGCATATCGAATGACATTGTATTTCATTGCCAATCCACCAATAAAATAAAATGCCGACTCTAATCATGACACTTTTCACAATTAAGGTTAATTAAAATCCATAATTACCATGACAACCTTAATTAATGAAATAGAAGCATTAATTCAAACTCAACACCAATGAAACATAAACATTCATTAATTGAAACGTCAACAACAACTTTCGCATCCACGCAACCCACCCACTAATATGGAAGCATTAATTGAAACTCAACACCAGTGAAACAGAAGAATTCGTTAATTGAAATGCCAACAACAACTTCACATCCACACAACCCACCCAC
>SNQJ01S0099919.1:56036-72843 GCA_010110895.2 Picea sitchensis | reverse complement strand
ATTGATGACAAATGTTTATGATTGATGTTATATGTGTACTAAATGGTTGATGCTTCAATGATCATCACTAATCAATTAGTTAAATGATCTTATATCTATGTTTTCATGTTTTTTGCAACTGATTCAACATTTTGCATGTTTTATATATATATATGCATCAAAATATATATTTTTTTATGTATTATATAAAAAACACTCCTGAAACGCTCCCAACAGCCTTGAGTCGGCAACACATCTGGCAATTTAGCATCTTCTACAAAGGCGCACTTGTTGATGAGGATGGGTGCTTGGCACATGAGGAGTAACCACCTTAGAGGAAGGCGCTATGCACTTGGAGGTTGGACATGAAGCCCTACAGGCAATGGAGCCACCTTGCACATATGTTGAGGAATGCTCGAGTTGAGGAGCCATTATTGGAGGATGCACCACCTTGCTTAGAGGAGCACTTGACATGTGGACACCTTAGCTTGGAGGGTGCTCCACCTTGGGGGTTGGACAAACCCTTATATGACATGTGGCATACATGCTTTGTGTAGCAATCCACTTGAGGCTTTATTGTTGACTTAACCTAGGGTTTACTTGTGGACTTAGACCATTTTTTATTGTTGGCCTCCCTCACCTATTCTATATAGAAAGGGAGAAGAGTGTCTTCTTAATGAATCACTCTATTAGTCTCTCCAAGAACTCAACAAGTTAGCATCACACCAACTAGTCAACCCTTAGATCCAAACTTGCATCTCACAAGTTTGACCTAGGGTTTACTTGTGGGCGTAGCCCATGTTCTATTGTTAGCCTCTCCCACCTATTTTATATATAAAGGGAGGAGAGTGTCTTTGTAATGAACCGCTCTTAGAGAGCATGTCTTAGTGATTGTTAGTTGGTGCGATGCTACCTATGGGAAGCATCTCGAAAGAAAATGTATTTACTCTTGTAACTAGGATAGTGCTTGTGGGATGCATCTGCTAGGGTTCCTTGGTTTTTGAGGTGTAAGTGAAGAGTGTAAAGCTTGTGAGATGCAAGTGTGGATCTAAGGGTTGACCAATTGGTGTGATTCTAACTTCTTGTTGATCTCTTGGAAAGGCTGGTATAGCTTGGTTGAATGCCTTGCTTAACCTTGTTGTTGTTGGTCAAGGCTTGTAGTGATCATGGATGGCCTAGCTAGGGTTTGGGAACCTTTGGAAGAGTTTTTGCTTGGGATAAGCCAAAAGGATTCGTTGTGCCAACTTGGGATTAGATGAGGTATCGTACTTTATCTTCATTATTGTGATAATAGGAGGTTGTACCATTGCTGTCCTAAATTCTGTACTTGTAGATATCATTTTCAGATCTGGGTTTCTCATGTTTATAAGTGATTTCATGGCTGTTTTATTATATTGATTCGGTAAGACAGCAGGGCTGAATGCTATAATGATTAGCATGCTTAATGACTAATTTCAGCTCTAATTCGTTGCTGTCATATTCCACCGTAAGTGACTGCAATTTCCAGATCTGATTTTTATGATAGATCTTGCCCTAAGGGCTGATGACATGATCTACGCCTGAAGCATGTTTGCAGTCTCTTCTTGACCTTGCCTAGACATAATGGTGGATAGATTTGAAGTATTTGCAGGTGGTTACTGAATATTTCAGTTCAGCCCTAAGGCTTAAAGTTTTATGTGATAGATCTGTGAACTCATTTAAGTGAGGTGAAATTTCTGAATTGGGTAAAGTGCAAATTTCTTGGCGAAAATTGCCTTGTTCAAAAAATTTCTACACACACATCCACAAGCACTAGCATGTCACTTGGTAGGTCTTGAACCCTAGTGGGGGCTATATATTAGCTACCCGCTTCAACCAACCTAGCAAGCCACCATTGACATGATTGCATAATTTTCAGGTGACCCCCCCAATGAATGAATGGGCCGTAGCAGACTCAAGGTCTGCAACAATAAGCATTTAGTACAAGATTGGTAAATGAAATATTTCCTACATTTATAACATCACTGTTATTAGTGTCAGCTCCCCTAAAAGGGCTGAATAACAGTATAAACCGATGCACAAAGTAACAAAAGAAGCTCATGAATTCTCACAAGCCTGAAACCTAAATCACTGACCACTATCATACTATGGTTCAAAATCCATATTTGGTTCCTAATGATTCCAAGATTGCCACAAAAAATTGATTCTTCATCTGCATTATTTTGCACATAATTTGTTGAATCAGTCTATGTTTTGAGCATAGCTGTTGGGAGCGAGAGCAAAGCAGAGAGCAGGAACATGAAGAGCCACTTTCCAGAAGACTCTCAAAGTGAAGCATTCCAGGAGCGTTTTGATACATATATATTAAAAAAAGCAGCAAAAAGATAAATTAGTTGCAGAAAATATGAAAACATAGATCTTTGTAGTAGATTAATGATATTCATTAAAGCATCAACCATTTAGAACACAAATAACAACAAAGATCCAGCAGATATAACTTATAACATTGTCATCGAATGATCAACCATAGCATCAACCTTCAAGTTTCAAGTTTCAACAAATACCATTTGTCATCAACAAATTGTAAGAGATGACATCAACCATGAAAGGAAACAGGGCATCGTGACCAAAGAGTTGTAATATGCAATCAACAGTTCAAACTTCAATTGTCAAGAACAAATTGTAAGAGATGACATCAACCATGAAATGAAACAGGGCATCATGACCAAAGAGTTGTAATATGCAATCAAAAGTTCAAACTTCAATTGTCATATAATGTTTACAAAATAGGCCATAATAAAGATAAATAATTCAAAGTTCTACAATCTAGATTCCAAACCGAAAAAGACAAATAATTATACTATCTACTAAGCTTTCTTAAGCCTCTTGACAAAAGCAATATCTAGTTTCTTCTCCCGTGGTATGGTAGCAACAGGAATGATGAATCATTCCAGGAGAGTGAGGAATCATTTTGGGAATGCGGGGAATCATTCCATAAGCATGCTCCCCTCCAAAGCCAGCTTCGAGAGTAGGAGCGTTGGGGAGGGGGGACGGGGAAGCTTCCTAGCAGCTAGGGTTTTGAGCATAATGAGACTCGTCTATCTGATCGACAGTGGGGTTCATGTTTACAGTGTACACTGCCATGATAACCTTTCTAATCTCAATGATGAATTACAAGCAGGGTTTTAACAGACCTTCTAATTGTATGCAGGTTCTTTTCAGCTAATAGAGGTTAGTTACCATTAGAATCAATCCAGAGATAATCTGAAACTGCTCATAGTGAATCCTAATAAAGAAGCTAAATAATAACGCACAAATTAGAAGTTAGAAGGATCTACATCTCCAGATATTCGCTGCTTTCCAGAAGATTTAAGTTTAAAACAATTGAGTTGCATTTACTAGCTCAAGCACATCCAAATTGATAGCTGAACATCATTATGACGTTTAACTAAAAGAATAAACAGGCTAGAGAAAAACATGGCCGATGAGATATCCAAAGCAATAGTAAAAGGGGATAATAGTGGGGCATTGCCTGACAAATATAATCTCCTTAGCTATACCATACAGACGAATCAATTCTTAAAAATAACAACGCCAACATTGATAGAAGAGATAAAGTAAGCTGGCATCAAGATGCAATCAAAATAGTATGTGGCAAACAGTACCATCCGCAAGAAGCAAAAAGGAATATGTTAGGAACATTTCAGTACCTCAAAAGCTGCAAATTTTAGCCTGGCAGCTTCTGCATCTTCAAGTTTACCTGCACTCTGCATAAGTTTCCATCCAGAGGAAAAAGAAATCAATACATGCACAACTTTGTAATAAACAGCACTCGAATGAAGTTGCATTAAATGGAAAATAGATATGAAAGCAATATAGTCTAACATAGGCAGATCAATTTTACTATGAACTGAAAAAAGCAGAACCTCAGCTATGATGTTGAAAATTTTGGCAGATTCATCATGAGATTCCAACGCCAGGTGTGCATTGGCCAAAACAAGTTGCAATCTAAGTTCAGCTACTTTAAGAGAAAAGCCATAAGCATTGCGAAAGTGAGAAATAGCTTCTTGCCCTCTAGTAACACATAGTTGAACACTGCTCAATGATTTTTCAGATACCCTAAGCTCAGCCAAAACCTGCCACCTGTATTCATCAATTTGACATGACACCACATGATATCATCATATCATTCTCAATTCCACATCAATATATAGGAGAACCAAAAATTAGTAATAAGTACATACCCAGTAATAGATGTGTGATCCATCTTAAGTGCTCGCTCACAAAAAAAATTTGTCCGCTGCAAGCTGCAAAGATGACCAAAAATATTTTATATACAAGACATGCTGTGAAACATAAAATTAATGGCAAAGTAACAAAAATGGTAGAGATATTAAAATAGCACCTTAAATAAGACAATGATCTCAACTCAAAAGGTAATGCATTTATGTTTCTACAAAGAGTCCATAAAGGGAATTGGTTGGCAGTTGTTTAGACATGGATTTTTATACAGTAACAGAGAACCCTTGCTCTTTTCTAAATTAAAACAAACAGTATTAAAATTAGAGTTTTGAGAAGGAATAACTTCAGGCAAATTACTCTACCATTTCTTGAGATCAGATTGATTAGTCCATTTCAATACACAGATTCAATAGAAACTGTGTAAGCCACATTTTGTGTTCTTCGGTTTAATTCCCGACTTAATCTGATAATCATGAGATATCAACACATAAATTATTATCTGTCTTGCTCACGAAGGTCCTATTGTAAATAAGAAGTCAAATACATCCTCATAGATTGAATTGACAAGTGTCAAGGTAGATAAGTCAAATATAGAATCATGGGAAGATGAGTTGCACATACTTTTGTAATGTATTTTTAGTAATGATAATGATAACAAGTGTATGTACTATGTACATGTGTCACATGTGAGAAGGGAAGTTACATGAAGAAATATGCAAGGTACACTCTGGTAAGGCTATAAGATGTGACAGCATGATGAGTGGCTAAAAGACTTGTGAATGTGTAGTGGTACCCACTTAATTCAATGAAAACTTTATTCTCTCCAATCTATTCTCCCGTCCTTTGTTTATAGTGTTATTTCTTACCTCTCGTTTATTTGTTTACAATGCTATATGTTACCTCTGTGAGTCCGTGTATGCTTAAGTTTTTCACATAATATTAGATCATCTTACCAAGTCATTTATTGATCTTATSAGATCATTATTTTCTTAGATATWATCAGATCATCATTTTGCCACCTGTCACRTTTCTTAACTACAACTTCGTCTATGAGAAGTATAATCCTGTGAGTTCTATGTAATAAATCCAATATACTATCAAAGACATTGGTGACAGCTAGAGATACCTATCAAAGTTAATGGTTTTAGTTTGGAAACTTTTCAAAGCCAATGGCCGTGGCTGGGATACTTTTCAGAGCCAATGGTCATGGCTTAAACACTTTTCAAAACTATGGGTCTAATGTTCATTGATCTGTAAACTGTTGTGGATATTCCACTGGATTAGTTCGTCACAACAGATATTACAATATTTTGAAATGTCTTATTATATTGTGTTTTACTTAGAATCCAGATATGATGCATGAAATAATAAGTAAACTGAAACTGAAATGAAACAGACAACAAATAACACACCATCCACACAATGAACACAAGACGTACCCTGGGAAAACAATACGGGAAAAACCCAGCTAGAAGGTCAGGCCTATGCTCTGCTCTTTTATTCTCAGTTTTGAAATGTAAATATTTTCTTCTCAATTATGAAATGCAAATAGAAAGAAAGGGGCACTAACTATGGAGTTGTGATGGACTCTGTTGCCAGTATGGCTGCTACAAGATCTTCTACTTCCTCTGTTTTTGTTCAATATCCTACTCCCAATGCTCTGCTCTCCTATGGAACAATACTCAACACAATAAGAATGGAACCCCTTCCTTTCCTAGCAAGCTAGTATTTAACATAGTATGATAGTCATCTCGAGTTAGGGTTAGGATTTTTGCATACCTAAACCCTTAATTAATGTTAGGGTCTTGGACCCTCTAGAATTGACTACCTCCACATGTGTTAGTTGACGTGGCATCCACTCAATACCATGGCAGTCAACAAAGTAGGTAAACTTGTAGGAGGTGATCTTTGCATCATTGGAAAGCTTTCATAGCGTAAAACATTGTTGAGAGGCTAACAACTCAGCTTGCAAAGTTTTGATCCCAAAAACTGCTGTATAAGGCATCAAACAGGCTCCAGAAGGCTC
Organism: Picea sitchensis; assembly: GCA_010110895.2. NCBI lineage: Eukaryota > Viridiplantae > Streptophyta > Pinopsida > Pinales > Pinaceae > Picea > Picea sitchensis. The sequence goes on along the minus strand of SNQJ01S0099919.1, from coordinate 66,617 downwards.
TAGACCCCAAATCATCAAAGTGGGACTTGCCCATAAAATGGGCCCTACAAGCCAATAGCTCCAATTTTTCCACCCAAAAAGTACCAAGATAGATGACAAATTTATAATGATCCATTCCGAATCAATCATCTCTAATCTTTGTATACATTTTTCAGCAAGAGCAATATACTTTCTAGTGGACTTCACATTTGAAGTTTGTTGTAGGTCTGATTGTGTGATCATCACCTAGTTTGCAAACCAAATCTAGGTATATGCTAGTGAATACTCACTAATATATAGCTGGTAACATTTTCAGCTGTAGCGAAGCTAAGAAAAGCAGTTATGAGAGAGATGTTGAATATCTGATAAGAGACAGCGAGGAGAAGAATTGAGATGATTGCTTTGTACTGTGTTGTTGTGAAAAGCAATGATTGGGCGTGCATGGAACACTGTGATATTTAGTTCCTTGCATAAAAATTCAAAAACAAGACCAGAAGTAGTTAAAGTTTGCGGTTGCAATAAATAATGTTACAACAAATAAATGGAAGCATAAGGCATGTATGCCATATCTAGAACAATAAAATCAAGTGCTATTAGACAAGAATGAAGTTCAAATAGCACTTTGAGGTTCCCAAAAAAAAGAATGTTTTGGTCGCAAAGTTTTTGATTGAAGTCTAGTTGAATAAATTACGTGTTTGTAATGATGGGCCTTGCGAGTTCAACATTGTTGGGTGTCTAGTTTGAAACTGGCATTCGAAGCTTAGGCAGCAAGCATTTTGGTTTGAATGTGAGACAAGATGATATCCTTGAACTCAAAAATAGAGTAAATACCCCTTGACAGAAATATATGTTAAACTTTAAGTCACAAGCATAGATTCATCTTAACCTCAGATCAATTAAGCATCGAATGGAACAAAAAATAACAGGTGCAAACCTCTCGGTGCTTAATTTATGGGGTTAAGATGGATCTATCCTAGCTTTTTTTTGGAGGGACGGTATTGGCTCTTTTTGTTTTATGACATTAGACATCAAACATCAATTTTTTTCATTTTATTTTATTAGTTTACCCATGTACGTACCTACATACAATAAGATCTCTCCCACCCTGCATTGTAAGCATAGTCTTAAAAAAGTCAGTCAACTCAAACTCAGACTTGATCGAGTGACCAGTTTGACCTGTATGGGTATTGACTCGACCTCCAAACTGGCTCGAGGGGCAAGTTCGATACTAACATAATCCAACATGACCAAGTCTGCACCTACCCGGTTTTGTTGAGGCCGCTGCACAGTTTGTGGGAAAAACAATTTGCTTGACACACAGTTATGCAAGCCATCCTGGAATGATAATATAAAATTCTTAAAGTAAAAGGGTAGATGCTTAAATTTTTTTCATTATCGTTAATTGTTTCAATATTTTTTAGAGGGGTTTGAACCTCATATGATGAAAATAGAATTTAACATCCCACCCAAAATTCAACAAAATTGACAGTTTTCAGAATTCCAGCAAACTCAACTGCATTGAACAGAAGACAAGTACACTAAACCATCAAAAGACAACAAATATCACCCTGCTCTTTTGTGCAGTTCCAACTCAAAAATAGGAGCTCTAGAATATGAAAATAACTGCTCTAGTTACATAACAGAACACCTTATACAAATCCCAATGTGTTGGATGATATTGATCCAACCTCAGAATAGGTAGAGGAGACTCACTCGGCAAAGTTCAATCCTGATATTGATGACCTGTGATAGATTGGTTTTGGTTTGAATCCACTAGTAGGAGTATCACTAGGCATGGCAAGCACTATACGTGCTTCTACTCATACGACTACTACAATTGCAAATGTCCCTGAGATGTCTGATGAGTCCAAACCAAAGGATGGTCCTATAGCTCATGCCGAGGATCCCATTTCCAGTTGTGGTTATGAGTTTGATGATTGATCATGTTGAACAATGATATGTAGTAGGCTAGTTAGCTTGTGGCATGTTGCTTTTTGGACTCCATAGGCCATTTAGAGCTTGGTTGATTATGTATTTTGTTTCGGATATGTATTGCACTCGATGCCATTTTGATATATTCACCCTTACATGAATATACATGAGCATACTTTGCATATTTTGTCTCTAATGGTTTGGAATCTTTAAAATATATTTTTTCATTAAAATTTTAATATATGTGCTTTTTAATAAACAGAGTCATAAACTTTAATCCAGTCTGATTCTGATCCAAGTCTGAGCAGGCCCCTGGCCGATTCCAAGTAGGAGTCTGAGTCCGACTTTTTAAACTTTGGTTGTAAGAGTGCCTTGCTTCTCTTGGGGCAACTAGCCTTGCAGATCAATTTAAACCTTTAAGCAGACGTTCAATCTGACAGAAATCCCCAAGAACATGAGAAAAATTGCTGACACCTAGTGCCTAATGGATATTCCTATATAGATCTCCAATAATGTTCTCAAATAGCTGACTAATAGAGTTTGGTAAATTTTTCCACACATTTCCTTCATTTTAATTTATTTCTACAAAATGGAAACGAATTTGGAGATATTTGATGCAAAGAGGTTGCTCTCCTAGAAAACTAGCTTAATATTAACACACTTTTATAACAAGTGAAATTTATTTCAGCGTGAGATGTGACTAAATGTATGTTAATGTGAAGGTTAGTAGTTAAACCACCATAACCATAAGAGGGTACTATATATGATGTAATGAGAGCTGATTAACATGAGAGTGGTACGTGTAAATGGGCAACCTACAGGCTCCTAGTGATGTATTTGTCATAATTGTTAAAATATTAGACATTTATCCTTCTCTCCATATTCATGTGTCAATCTTATTGTATATTAGGTATACACATTTATAGCAGGTCAATCTGCACTAATTGCAAGCAACTGCCCTGCTTTATCACTGAGCTAACCTAGAGAATTTTGCATATTGACGTGTAGAGGTTAAGGCAGTATTTTCGTATCAGTCATTGTATTTTCTCTCTCCGAATAAAGGGGCAACTTGCAGCATTCATTTCAGCAATAATAGCAGCAGTATAGTCCTCTAACAGCAGTTTTAAGTGGGAGAAACTTTGATATATACATTTCCATATAATTTTTACAGAAATTATCTGCCCCTGCTCTAACTCTCTCTTCCTTCTGAAATCACTTGATATGGCTCTTACATACTTTCCTCGTTTGTTAGCTAGTGTAGCTTTGTTTATGCTTTCGGAGTAGCCCTAGGCCCTTCCACAGGTGTCTTGTTGATTGTATTTCTTTCTTCAGTCCTGTTAACCTGCCTTTTTGGTCATTCGTCAAACATTTAATATCATTATCTTATCTTATTTTATCTACTGATATACAACATTTGTTATGGGGCATCATCAAGTATCTGTACGCATTTCCAGAGAATCTTCTCCAGTATTAGGAGGCAGCTTCAATTGGGGTACTGCAATTTCCAGGTATGCATATAAGATTTTTTGTCAAAATATCTATTTTATCAGTTTCTTATCTTGATATGCATCATCATCAGCCCTAGTTCTGTCATTGACATGGGTGATCATAAAGTGATACTAGTTCAATTTGATCAATTTGGGGTTGAGTATAAAAGAATATCTGCAGCCTCGCCTCAGAAGTGTTGAATATATGTCATATTCTTTGCATGCAAGTAGACTGTGCATCCCACCACAATCATGCAGTGCAGGGGTCATCGCCTCCTGGCTGGTGGTGAGTGGAGAGCCATTGAGGGTTCAGGGGTGGAGCCCCTGAGACAAATTTTTTGGGTCATTAATGGGTGGTTTTTGACCCATGGTTTTACACCCATTGTATTCTAATCCCTGTTCATGGAGTAAGGTTGAATCATGCTGCAAAATACCTATATATTGTATAGGCAACTGTTTTGCTAATACAATAAGGAGGTGTGGCTTTGAGTTTATTGTATTTCCCTGTTAAAGGTTTCTAGGGTAAATCTCTTGTGTACTATGTATGTGTGCCATTGTTTACTTTGTGTTTTTCCTTAAGAATCTGTTTATAAGTTACTGTTTTCTACATTTGGTATTAGAGCCCATGCAGACCTGCACTCTCTAACAAGAGTGATTTGTGATCCTGGGAGCCCTGGGTTGAAATCAAGTCTGCAAAATTGGAGATATCGAATCCAACATGAAGATGGTATTCTCATGGCTAATGAGAATATCATTGCTACAGAATTTAGACATGATGGTATACAGTTAAGAGAGCTTTGTCATTTGATGGGAACTTGTGTTATGGCCTAAGTCCTAGGGCTTGGCCTAAGGGGCTCTATCATATAGCATGATTGCTCTTGAAGCTGAAAGATCAAGAAGCATGTGAAGAAAACAAAATTGGCCTGAAGACACATGACTAGAATGGTCAGGGTAGATATGTGATGAGATCACTAAAGGTCCAAGGATGATATGGCAAGTTCATATAGTTGTGTATTAACTATGGAAACTCAATGTTATACCTTGTAGTGGGATCACAAGTAACGTGATTGTTAACTACTAAAGGAAGATTCTTGATGGTGATGGTTACCCAATTCATGCAAGAGTTGAGTCATGGCAAAGTGATGCATGTAGTCTCAAAGAAAATGCATGACTATAGTACCTTCAAGATGGAGTTCTGTCGATGCCCTCAACAGAACCTAGGCCCTAGGGATTAGGAACCCTCCAAAAAAAATTATGTTTCACCAATTGTGTCATACCCTTCTTAGTGAGTAAAGCTTTTGATGCAATTGATGATCACAGATGATTTCAAATGCGTTCATCGATTTGCCTAACTAACTCTATTACCTGAAATAATTTGAATGCTTATGACCAAATTATGGCTACTGATATTTGATATGAATGTAGTTGCATTACTAGCCCAGGTTGGATGATCTTTGAGTCTCCTTTTACTATTTTATGTCTAGATGATGTAATGATTTCAAAATCCTCTAACTCACAAGGACCTTACCGAAGTGCCTTTGTTTACTATCATAGCTTCATTGTGGTGTTTTCCTTTGATCGTTATGGATGATCCATTGTTAAAATACAAGGTTTACCTTTTGTAATAAAGCCACCTTACTAACTTAGTAGCTATTACAATATTATAAGCCTCTAGAGTTTAGACGAGTGTCACAATTGTAATTTGTAATTGTCGACTACATCTCTCCAATACTATATAAGGAGATGAACCTCGAAGGTTCAATCAGACATTGAGGGATGCTCAATAGCATGTTGAGACTCCTAGGAGGACATTCAAAGAGAGCAGACCTACAAAGAAGATTGCAAACAATATGGCATTGATGAGCAACATTCTAGATTTTGAGCCTTCTAGTTTTCAGAAGGCATCATATCAACAGGTATGGCGTGATGCCATGGTGGAGGAGTACACCTCCATCATGAAGAATGATGTTTGAGACATAGTGCCAAGGCCCAAGACTGAATGGGAATTCAGTTGTGAGTTCCAGGTGGCTCTACAAGGTCAAACATGCAGCAGATGGATGCATTGAGAAGTTCAACGTGAGGTTTGTGGAGAGAGGGTTCTCCCGGAGAGATGGAGTGGACTACAAGGAGACATTTGCTCTAGTCGCCAGGTACACTTCCATTAGAACAGTTATGTCCTCGATTTCATTTATGCAATTGAGGATACATCAGAAGGATGTGAAGACAACTTTCCTTAATGGGATCATGGAGGAAGTGAGCATAGCAACCTCAGGGCTTTGAGGTAAGTGGGAAGGAGTCCCATGTGTGTAGGCTTAAGAAAGTCTTGTATGGACTCAAGCAAGCACCGAGAACATGGTATTCCAAGATCAATGGTTGCCTGCAGAGTATGGGCTTCACAAAAAGCAAAGCAGATTTTAACTTATATTATATATTTGTTCAGACAGATCTGCTCATTTTGGTGTTGTATGTAGATGACTTGTTTCTGACAGTCGAGAAAAGCTAATTGCGGTGTGCAAAGCAGACATGGCAGTAGCATTCGACATAAAGGACATCGACGAGATGGATTATTTCTTGGGATTAGAGGTTTAGCAAAAACTAGAGGATATTTCCTTGGGCAAGGTAAGTATGTAATTCAAATCTTGAAAAAGTTTCGGATGGAGGACTACAAACCTATGGCCACACCCATGATCACTCATCTAAAGAAGCTCAAGTATATTCCCACGGATCAATAGGTAGCTAATATTTTGAGTCTTGACTAAAGCCCTTAGCAAAAGGGAAGTTTGAGGAATTCAGGGACAGACTTGGGATTGGTGCAAAATCCCTTCCTTGCTAAGAGGGAGTGTTGAGAATTATAGCTCAGACAAGAACTTCCACACAAGTTCCATGTGAACATGTGAGAAGTAGTTCGAGATATTTTCGAAAAGTGATTTTCAAAAAGTAATTCAATTTTCAAAAATTAAATTCTATTTTGTAATTCGATTTAGTAAAAAAGTGAAAATCTTATTTTTAGTAGTTGAGTCTAAAAAGCGTATTTTATGGATACATGACTTAGGCTAGGAGAAATCTCAGAAATAGATTAGGGTTTTGGTGTTAGCTAAAACTCTAAAGACAGGTTAAGATAGAGAGTTGAAACACACAAGAACAGATGCGCAGTTGACCAGATTGAACGACTAAGAGAGAGAGAGAGAGAGAGTACAAACAACTAGGAAAGAGGTGGCTCCAGGTAGCACAAAGCTTTGTACAATTGTACGAACATAACCGTACGAATCAGTACAATTGTACAGGGTTCACACAACTGTGTCATACAATAGAGAATTATTGTTTCTGGTTTTTTCAACAGGTTTACCTCTCAAGTATCCTATAGAAGCTCAAGTTCAAGGTGATTTAGATAACCATGCAGTGTTGTTTTGGGGCAGCATGTGGAGGTTTTCTTTTAAGTTTTTTGAATGAATGAAAAGCTTATTTGAAGGACTAATTACCTGTCTATGTGTGAAATCAATTTTTATGCTTCCGCTATTTAATTTTCAGCTATTGTGTGATTAGTGCTATGGTCTGAAATTAATTTCTACACTAATTAAAGTCAGTAATCTAGTTGTTTGATTGAGATCATAAGGACTTTAGTCACCTAGGGCTTGGAATTTTCACATCAACTTAAAATGAGGCTCTTTATAATTTTACAATTTATTTTGATTTCACTTGATTGGACAATTGTTATAAAATTCTCTCAATTTTCGTTATCATAACTTTGTACATTTGATATTTATCAAACCAAAAATTGAGAACTTTGGGGTTTCATGGTTAATTGGATATTCACTTATTCATGCCCCTTGGTATCATGGACAATCGCATGGGTAAATAATGGCAGCGACGTAAACACCTTGGATACCGGCAAGATCCCCAGCGACTTGCTATGAATCCATGTGATTTCAATGAAACAACAATTGGTGGTGTTGACCGCCCCTTCAACTAGGGGGCCAACTCCATGTACCATGAAGATGTGCATCAACAAATGCAAACATGTCGAAGAATTTCTGGTTCTACAGGGCAATTTTTGCTCCAGCACACAATTTTGTAAGCGGGATTTCCGCACCCCTGCGCGGGTTTATAATGTAATAGGTCTACATGGATCATGTTAGGTCAGTTGCCTTAGGGTTTCTTCATTAAGAGAGTTCCTTTCACTGAGTGTTTTTTATCCTCAGGAGGTTAATGTGGCCTAACCATCCGAGTTAATCTCCCTTGAGTTTTTCACTTCCACCTAATAAATCCTCCAAAGTGGTGAAAGGCGTTCTAATGAAGTCATTCATAGGTATTTAGTGTTTAGGAATGTTGTAAATGACCATGTAAGACAACACGCGAAATTTCGCGAAATTCCGTCAAGTCTAGCTAGGTTTTTTTTAAAGTTGGGAATTAATTAATTAATTAATTATGGGTATTTAATGTAAAACTTAGGTCCCGGGATTTTTGATAGGGGTATTTGTACTCAAAAGAAAGCTAATGAGACCTCCTACACCCGTGGACCAAGTTTCAACTCAGTCGAACAAGTTTTGCTAGGTTGTTTGTCCACTTTAGGAGTTTTTCGGAAAATGGTGGTTTTAATTGCCAAACCCAGAACATGGGCAAATGTAATTTTTTGTAATAATGGACCAAAAACAGTGAAGTAAAGTGTGGAATTAAAGAGAGGGCCCCACCTAACCATTTCCTAACCCTTACCTACCCTTTCTACCCACTTTTCAATTAACTCACCTTTTCATTTTAATTCCCACCTTTGAGCTTACGTACCTCTCCCACGAATTAGTTGGAAACTCATTAATTAAATGCGTGGGCCCCTCTTCCTTTACCTCACGCCCCTCCTTCCCTCCACATCATCCTTTGGAGTGTGGCTACCACACTCCTCCCACACTCACCTCACGTACCCTCACGCTTTCTTTTTCAAAACTCACGCTTCCCTTAATGCTTACGTCCCCTATCTCGTTTGAAAATGGAAACATCTTTTTAAAAAAGGTGGATTCTCGTTTTAAGGAAGGTGTGGGCCTTTCCTTCAACCAATACGCCTACCCTTTTCATCCACGTCACACTTAGAGTGTGTCGCACACACTCTTCCTTACCAATTCCCTCACGCTTTACTCATCCCTCACACCTTTCCTCATGCTTTCTCTTGTTCACTCATGCTCGTATTGGAAACATACGCTTTCTTTAATGGATAGAGTGGAAACATCACTTAAATTTTGGAAGTTTGATTTCAAAGAAAGCGTGGGTGTTCTCTTTGACCAATACGTCTCCTTCATGAGGCCAACTCAACCTTCCAACTCTTTTACATGCCATTTCCCCTCACCCTAAAAGCCTATCATCTCATTGGTGGCTTTTCTCATTGAGTTGTCTTCACCTTTGGATCTTTGAAAAGTGTTGAAGATCCAAGAGGGGTCTCTTGGTCTCCCAAGGCTATTTAAGATACCTCTCACTCCCTCATTTCTCATCATTCTTCACAGTATTGTTATGCTATCGAATTCTTCCCATCCCTCTCTTTCTCTCATTACTTTTACATTGCTTCACTGGTCTTGGCTCTTAAAGAGCTTATAGCAGCATTGATGCTACAACCTCTTCCCATTTAATAAAACAGAAACTGCTTTGGAGGATATTGTGGCGTTCAAGATTAGTCTGGATTTTCCACTCATTGTGAGGTGATATCATTCTGAATCTTTATGTGTTTTGGTAAATAGTTGCTCAAGTAAATTAGTTTACTAGTCTAGGTGAGGCAAAAGTGTAGTTGCCCATCTATATATTTTGTGCATGCTTATATAATAGAAACTATGTTGTATTGTCTATGCATGAAGGATATTATCTGTTGTTCCATCTCACTTCTGGTTTAAGTTTTACAGATCACCTCTATGAAGTTGTTGGGATAGCTTCAAGGACGAATGTACCCTCATCTTCGCTTACACTTCACTAGCATTCTCTGTCCCTCTTCCTCATTCTTTCGGATTCGGTTTTTAGTATCTAACATGCTTAGATTGGTCACTTAATCATTATAATTTTTTGTTTTTGTATGCAAGGAATTTCTGCCTAAAAAACAAAAATTCCATAACTTCCTCGAGTGTATTGCAGCTCAAATCAGCAAGCAAAAGCTTGCTGATTTTTGCAGGTTCTTACCAGGACAAGAGGGCATGCTGCCCAACCCCATACACAACACACCCTCAAAACAACTCCTTGAAGTGGTAACAGTTTCTCATCCTTCTTTCCTCTCCAAAATATTGTAAACGCAAGCCCAAAGGAGTGGTACCCGAGCAACTTGCTTTCCTTTCCTTCAGTCTTTATTTTGCAAGTTTAGATTAGCTTTTTTTTCTGTCTTTCCTTGCTTAGTTCAGCGAGATTAGTAGTGATTTCTACATGCATGCTTAAAGCTAAAATAATCTAGAGTAGATCTCACACTTAACACATGCTAGCTTAGAGCCCGTGGTGGCTTAGATTAGATCTTTATTTTTCGTTGCGTGCAAGTTTCGGTTTCTCTAATCTTAATCCAACACACATGCATCAAATAATTGGTTAATTAATCTTTCATTTCAGTCATTTACTTCACATGCAGTAATCGCTCTTAGGTCTATATTTTAATACATGCATGCAAGTATTGGTATCTCCAAGTGATAATTAACCATATATAATTTCCGCAAGTTATATGTTTTGCTTTATGTTTCATATGCAATCTAATCTTTTATAAGTGAATTTAACTTGCGATCTTGTGTTTCAAAGGCCTCGGCCTTCACAGCATTTTTCAGATCTCAATTTCACAAGCATTTTAGTTCTTACATTTACATGCAATAATTCAACACTTAAGAACTAAATCTGCAATTTCATTGTTAAGAGTTCACACTCGTCTTCAGTATTTTGGCAATCCTTTGTTGAGCAAGCTACAAGCACTCAATCGCACTTCGCAATATTTAGCTCATAGGTCTAAAATAAACTAATTAGACTTAATAGGACACCATAACTCACCATCTTCGCCATTTAAAACGGGGTTTTGAGGAAAGCCACGGAAGTTTTTTCGAAGTACTCAGCCTTAGGGTTGACCTGTGAAGCTAGGGTAGGCCTCGTTGCCTCACTTCTTGAGCATCCAACAACCACTTGGTAATAGGGGGAGGAGAGTTTTTGGGTTGACACCTAGATAGGGCTAAAATTAATCTCACACTTA
>SNQJ01S0099915.1:0-25478 GCA_010110895.2 Picea sitchensis | reverse complement strand
TGGATAATTACCCCAAGTCAAGTTTAAAGGGGAGAATGTTGGGGTAAACTTGACTCGGTGAAAGAGTTAATTAGTTAAATCCGTTTTTGGTCAACAGTGGTTGTTTTCAGGCCCATAGTTTTTTGGTATCTCGTGGTATTGTTCTTGTGGATTGCATGTATTGAAGCCTTTAAAAAGGTTTAGGATACCCCATTGTAATGTGCCTGAAGGTAATGGGTGAAGGATCCAAATATTGGGAACCCTTTACAAGATGGAAGGGAATACTCAAATAAATGAAGTAGTGGTGGTATTTGAGGAAGAAAATGAATCTGCTTGTTTAAGGCATCAACCACTGGGCCATATGAGCAAGAAAGGGATAAAGGTATTGATAAACCATAAGTTACTTCCAGATTTAAAATCATTGAATTTAAATTTCTGCAAGCATTATGTTTTTTGGGAAGCAGTGCAAACATAAGTTTAAAACATCTAGGCATACAAGTAAGGGTATTCTAGATTATATTCATTTAGATGTTTGGGGGCCATCCCCTACTGTTTCTTTTGGAGGATCATCATACTTTGTGATATTTGTAGATGATTACTCTATAAAGGTGTGGCTTTATATTCTCAAAATAAAGGTTGATGTGTTTAATGTATTTAAACAATTTAGAGTTTTGGTTGAAAAGAGAACATGTCAGTTAATCAAGTGTTTAAGAACGGATAATGGAGGCAAGCTCACATATTTGAAATTTGAAAATTATTGCAAGGCCATTGGGATCGAAAGGCATAAAACCACATTTTACATTCCTAGCAAAATGGCATGGCTAAACACATGAACATGGCTCTTCTAGAGAGAGCAAGGAGCATGTTCAATAATGCCAAGTTGCAGCAAGAGTTGTGGGTAGAAGCAATCACTACAACTTGTTATCTGGTAAATCAGTCACCATTAGTTGCAATAGACTATAATATTCCTAAAGAGGCATGGGAAAGTCATTCACGTGATTACTCAAATCTGAAAATTTTTGGTTGTGATGCTTATGCTCTTATTTCTAAAGATCGTCGTTCTAAATTGCACCCTAGATCAAAGAAGTATATATTTGATGGTTATGGTGATGTAGTGAAGGGATATAGATTGTGGATCCTATTGCCCACAAAATCATCATTAACATAGATGTATTATTTGATGAATCTCCTCTCATAAAATCAGATGTAGTAGAAGCTGAAATGAAGCAGGAACAAGTACCACAAAATCAATAAATTCAATTGGAAGCTCAGTCATCTATAGAAAATAAGGAGCAATTTGAAGCCTCCAAAGAAGTAGATGATGATGTAGAAAATATACAGGAAATGTGGAAATGCCACAACCAACTCTAAGGATATCTACATGGGCAAAAAATCCTCCTAAGAGGTATGAAGATTATATTTCATATATTGATTTGATTTCTAATGGTGGGGAACCTTGTTGTTATCCGAAAGCAATGGATGTTATTGAAAGTGCTAAATGGAAAATAGAAATGAAAGAAGAAATGGATGCCTTAGAGAAGAATAAAACATGGGACCTGGTAGAACACCCAAAGGGTAGGAAAGTTGTTGGTTGTAAATGGGTCTACAAACTGAAAAAGGGGAGTTGATGATAAAGATGAAAGATACAAAGCTAGATTGGTGGCAAAAGGGTATCCTCAAATGAAAGGTATTGATTTCCATGAAATATTTTCACTAGTTGTTCAACTTGTTTCTATTCATATAGTATTAGCACTAGTTGCTTTACATGATCTTGAGTTAGAGAAGCTAGATGTTTAAACAACATTTTTACATGGAGATTTAGATGATGAAATATATATGGAACAACCAAAAAGTTTTGTTCAGAATCACAAAAGAAGATTTGTTTGCAAACTCAAGAATTCATTGTATGGCCTGAAGTAGTCTCCCAGACAATGATACAAGAAGTTTGATTCCTTCATGGTAAGACTAAATTTTACAAGAAGTGAGTATGACCATTGTGTTTACTTAAAATTTTTAGAAAATGGTATATTCATTATCTTGGTGTTATATGTTGATGATATTCTTGCAGAAAGAAAAAAGATGGTTGAATCATCAGGTTAAAGGCTCAGTTGGCTAGGAATTTTGATATGAAGGATCTAGGAGTAGAAAACCAAATTTTGGGCATAGAAATACACAGAGACAGGAAACATGGTAAGCTTTGGATTTCACAACAAAAGTATGTGGAGAAGATACTTATGAGATTTGGTATGAATAATGTGAAATCAATGAATATCCCTTTGGCTTCCTATTTTAAGTTTTCTTCAAGTTTATGTCCTCGTAATAAAGAAGAAAATGATTATATGTCTCGTGTACTGTATGTTAGCGCAGTGGAAAGTTTAATGCATGTGATGGTATGCACAAGAATAGATATTTCACATGTAGTTGGCGTTGTCAGTAGATACATGGAAAATCTAGGTAAAGAGCAATGGGTAGCAATGAAATGAGTGCTTCGATATCTTAGAGGCACAAGTGATTGTTGTATCACCTATAATGGTTGCACTGATTCAATTTGTAGTTATGTTGATTCATATTTTGTAGGTGATTTGGACAAAAGGAGATCTACTTCAAGTTATGTCTTTACTCTTGCAGGAGGATCTATTTTGTTGGATGTCAAAGCTTCAAAACATAGTTGCTTTATCCACTACTGAGGCAGAATATATAGTTGTCTCACATGCAAGTAAGGAGGAAATTTAGTTAAAGGGTCTATTGGGTGAGTTTGGAAAAGTGCAGGATAAAGTAAATGTATTTTGTGATAGTCAAAGTGTTATTCATTTGGCTACCAATCCAACTTATCATAGTAAGACCAAGCATATTTCTATTAGATACCATTTTGTAAGACATGTTATTGATAGAGGTCGAGTAGCTCTTAAGAAATTCCATACTCAAGAAAATTGGGAAAACATGTTCACAAAACCAATACTATTAGAGAAGTTGTGGTGGTGTTTGGATTCTATTGGATTGTAGAAAAGGTGATGAATGGGTTTGGGAAAGGTATCATGTAAATTGTTGTCAAGGTGGATATTGTTGGAATTGTGACAACAATCAAAAGAATTTGATGGTTCATGTAACAATGGCATTTCATGAAACAATGGTAGTTCATGTAATGTTGGAAGTTATGTTGAAGATCATATATATCTGCGTATCCCTGAGAGGCAGTTGGAAATTTCTTGTAATCCTACCGTGAGAAGATTGTAATCTTTACCTGTGAGAACTAAGAATATTGATACCTTGCCCAGTGGATGTTTCCTTGGAATATTGTCAGGGTTTTACCCCGTAAGTTTGTGTCCTGTTGATTGTGATTATGTTTTCTTGTGCTATCTTTTTTTTTTTCTTCGCAATTAATTTGTGTTGCAATTTATATATGATTTTGTGCTCATGTGCTCAACACAAGTATGGGCCTCATAGATTACAATTTTTACAAAGTGCACTACTAAAAACATTAAGCCTGAGTATCCAAATATTACAGAGACATGCAATAAGGCTGGTATGCTATACAAGAAAGTACTAGGTTGTGTAAAATGTGATCCCTTCAATGCTTCATCAGATACTAGTATGGATCCATCTAAAACTGGGTCTGGTATGATATGCACCTGTAGGTTAAGTACTAATTAGTTTCACACCATGCAGTCCATGATTTTCCATAATTTCATAGTTTTCTTGTCAATCATCTTCATCTGTGCAACAATAAAGATGAAAAAAAGGGACCATGTGTGGATGTAAACAACATTGGTTGGTTTGCTACCCCATGGATTTCTCACCCAAGGAAAAAAATTTTATGTGCCCAATTCACCTAGTGGATCCGACCTATTTAGGTTGTATTTACACACAAATGCAATCCATCTAGATTAGATCCATCACATGAAAACTATTATGAATTAAAAATCAATCAAACTAAGATAAATTTATTGACTGTTAATTGTGAATTCACACTTTCCATGTAGAAATTCGATATATGCAACTTGAACATGTTTGTGTCGGAATCGAGCACATGATGTCGACCTTCTTTGACATAGTTATCGATTGTTACTTTGATCAAATAACTATGTATCATTTTCTCATGATCACTCTAAGTGATCCTTTTCTTCCCTCCATTGTTACATTTACCAACATTCAATCTTCTTCAGTAAATGATTTCTGCGGCATTTACAAGTTGATTTTGTTTGATACCTCCCAACTACTTTTCGAAGTAAAAAATTGGATTCAAACAACCTGCAACCATGTTCTATGCTTCCTTTTTATTTATAGAACCTACAACCCTATGCTCTGCTACCACTGGAAATACATGTCTACTCTCAAGAAATTTCATGTACTCTGCCACTATCGCAAGCACAAACTTAAAGATATTTTAACAAGGAGCTGAGAGGGGTATTTTGATATCAATAATGAAAAGAAATGGATTTTATCGACTCTCCCTACATAATTTTTGTTTTTCGTGATATAAACTATATGATGTTTAGCCTTCTTGGTTCTTGGGATGTGTGGTTTTGGGGATTCTGAATTAAAGTTTATACACAAATACGTTGAAAACCAAATTTAAACTACATGTGGTAAACTACAACTCCTACCCAACTGAAAATAATTTCCAAGATCTGTTTCTAAAAACATGATTAGCCCCTTTGTTCCTTCCACCTTTTTGAATGCATCATGTGCTTCTCTCAATTAATTATGGTTTGGTTCAAACCATAAATGAGACCACTAAGTTGCAAAAAATACTTGAATTTCTGCACCCACTCTTTGCTCCATAACACGTTGCAAGCTTTAGAAACATCAATAACAAAAATATAAATAGTTTGATGCACTTGCATATTGAAAGTGAGTTGAATTAAAACACCTTCTAACTCACCCATTACCTTTACCTCAGACTTGTCTAATTGAATGATGTGGGTGGAAGATTTGAATAGCATTCATTTTCATGACATCATATTCAAGGATGCCTTTGAAACAATCAAATAAGTATGCATTTGATTATTAACCATTTTAAAATTTTATAGAAATTGAGGATTTTGAGACTTAGACGTGTTCTCAATATTAGCATCTACTATTGCTTTCTTCTTTGTGATGGTTGTATTGTTTAGATTTTTCAAAAATAGATCCCACTCTTGACTAATACCTCTAAGTATTTTATTCATCGACAAGGTTATAATTTATTTCCACTTTGGATCAAGGAATTGAAGAAGATTTTGAAAGAATGATAGAAGAAGTTTTAGCTATAGCAATCAAAGAAGTGGGGGTAAGAAGTCAGTGCAACGTTTTGTTAACTCTAGAGAGGATAATATGTCTTAATTTTCTTCCTAACATGAATTTGTTCCACCACTTCTTCTTTGTTTTCAAGTCAGTGTATGTTTCATATGAAGGAAATACATCCCACAAAACCATTGGCGAAGAAGATTCACTTTCATCATCTACATCTTATGCAACTTCTTCTACAGTTGAAGATTGTCACCCTTCATTAAAAATGTAATCAATGACATTAGTTAATTCCGGGCATGTTTTCTTTGAATGTTTCATTTGATGGACATGACAAAAATGTTCCATAGCCATGTCATCCAACTGTAGAATGGTGTTGACAACCATTGTTTCTAATGGTTTTGCAATGACTATTATCACTTTGGACTTCAAAATAGGTATGAAAGTGATTTGTTTTAGAAGAGGGCTATTATTTTGCTTTCTTTAACAAGCTTGCTACGTGATTGACATCTTTTGAGTCACTTGCATGCTTGAATCATTTTCTTTATATTTAATGCTAGATTTCATTATTGCTAAAATTTTCTTTTGAGTTACAATGAGTGCATTCTTTCTCACTCCCAAATTCAAGTTCTCCTTCAAACTTGTCATTTCCTTTTCTACTTTGGAGAGTTATTCAAACACACCAAGCTCTTATGTCTCCATTAATATTATGTACATCAGTTACATTACATCTCAACAAATTTCCCACAATAGATTCATTACTAGCCACTACTTTAATGAGATCCTAAACTCTATTTATTGTGTAGTGGAAGATTAAAAAACCCTATCTACTTAACAAACAAATATATGTACAACATTAAGATAGTCACATGTAGTTTTCAAAGTGGTCGATGCCCCTAGACAAAGCACATTATATCTATGCATCAACTTAATTAATCTTGCACAATCTCTACATCAATTTTTCACACCTCAACACTTTGTTTACATCTAGTTTTTATTGTCTCATTTGGCCCTACATTGCCCCGCCATTCAAACAATATTTGACACAACTTGAACCTCCAACAAATCTAGATCCTAAATACAACACCTTAGCCAAACATGATCAAATTATTGATATTAAGATGAAGCACACCCATTGACAAGGACAACCTTTTGTTTTACATCGTCAAGTCTAGGTAGTGACCCGCGCAATCAAAATGGTTCACATGAAAATGTACAACAAATGTTTTATCATTTATATCTAGATGCAATGGGGAACAATGCTAATATGGTGTAGTTTATGGATCATAGAAACAAATACTTTATCATTTATATCTAGATGCAATGGGAACATTACTAATAGGGTGTAGTTGATTGATCATAGCAACAATTCAACTAGGAGTTTTGGCTTTACAATGCTACTAAGCTAGACTCACTTCGAGCAATATTTGTGTGAATATCATGCCAAACATGAGCACCAACAACTTGCATTAGGCCCATGCCATATAACATCAAACCAAATTGACCAAAACCATGTGCAACTCCATGTTGAACCACCATAAACAATTAAACACATGTCAATAGATCATAGCTAATGGTTGAATCTTGTACCATTGTATAATTGATTCTTGTAAGACACTTACAACTCCATTGCTCTCTCTTGGCATTATGTGTAATCCAAATATATCATCTCACTTTGTATTTTGATCTCTAATTAGTCTACAACTATCTTCACATTCTTTCAACTTGTTGTATTAGTTTCTTCTCAGTGTGATCATGAGACTCCGTTATATCTCATCTTTCATTAGTTCTAGCATACATTCTTGGAACAAACTCCAAAGTGTTGACCATAACTAACATGTATGTTTTACGCTACTATATGTCATAAACTTATTAACACATTTATTTTTGTCAAAAAGTGGGTCAAAATGCTCAATGATTACGCCATACCCACCTTTCTTAATCACCACTCTTGAGATTCAAACTCTTAAAGGAACTGTTACAAGTCATACGCTTTACTTCCAGCTTTCCCAACATGCATGGGGTTCACTTAGTAAATTTGTGACATAACACATGATTTCATGTGGTGTTAATGAATATCTATAATATCACTAGGTACTAAAGAATACCTTCCAAAATCCTTTTGTTGAACCCTCCTAATACTCAGTTCCAATTAAAAGCACTTTTTTTTCACTCATATCCCAGGTATCCATTTTTTCATAATATTTTTAATACCTATTTTTATTTCTACTCCTATTATGGTGACACGACACAACTATTATAATTCCTAGATGAGGATTATTACTACCTTTTTTTCTTCCTTATTTTAATTTAGCCAATGAATTAATTGGAGAGTAATGGAGATTCTAATGATATTGGTCGTTTTGCAGTTTCTAATGAGGTCAAAATGATCTAAGTTACCCAAATCATTCATCTTCTTCTCTTTCTCAAAGGAGCAACCAAGAAAAGAGACTAGTATTAGATAGGTTGGATTTTGAATCATCATATATGAGTGTCTACATCTCAATACTTAGTGAGTAGGGAAAAATCATTTCTACAATATTTAGGCATAGATTCTTACAACCCTTTATTTGTTTATGATATGGATTGGATCATTATATTATTTGTCATCTATCTCAATCCTTTAAGAGTGGAAAAAAATGGAGGAATAATCTTGCATGGACATTTTAGTGGCAGGTCCCAATTTGAAAAATTGGGGTATGGAACCTTCAGGGGCCATTTTGAGGTATCAAGCGATACTTTTTGGGGTTAAAACTTTCCTAACATAGCTAGGACCCCGTGATGCTATTCTAAACATCGAGACCTTTCCAACGGTGCAAAAATCACGTCAATCGAAGCTCGTATGAAAAAGTTATTCCTCTTGCAAGTTGACCTACCGTGTTGACCACCATGGCACGAGAGGATTCCATGTCAGTGCCCGCTACTCATTAATATGGGGCTAACCATGTATGTAATTTCAAGAAAATTCTAGAAGGTACAAAACCCTATCACAATTGAGGGTTGAGGAAGTAAAAAACCTACCCCTGGATGGCTATTAGGCTATGTTAAATATTGGGCCACTAGGAGGAGAAGGGGTTCCATTCTATGTTATTGTATTTTGTTCCATAACAGAGCATAACAACTAGTAGTGGGAAATTAAAAAGAATAAAAAAGGGGGTTAATGTTTTGTAGCATCCTAACAAACCATACGTCTCAAATAAGTCCATAAAAAGTTCCTTTTCCTTTATACTTTCATTATTTTCACACTAGATAAAAGAGAGTAGAGTTGCCTCACCTTCTAGTAGGGTTTTCTCCCGTAAGGGTTTCCTAGAGAAAATATTTGTGTTATCTTTTGGATGGTGTGTGATTGTACTTTATTATTCTCTATTTTTCGCATTTTATCTATTTCATGCACAAGCAGAAAATCAGTAACTAAATATTATGGAATTTAAAGGAATTTAACCTTCATAGTGTGGATTTCAGTTTTATTTATCAGATATGTTGTGATGAATTGATCCAGTGGAATATCCACTACAGTTTACATATCATATTGGTATCAAATCAGGTTTTTCGTTTTGGTATTTGTGGGAAGTTGCAATATCTAGGAATCGACTTAAAGAAAGATAATTTGCAAAAACCCTATCCATGGTGAGCGAGTCTATTCATAATAACCCTCAAGATCCATCATAAGATATATTTGAGTGATTGGAAGTGCAAGTTGTCGACATCAGTTGTAATATGAACCTCCTCATGTCAGTTCTAGCAAGCAATATTTGTCCGTTCGAAGATGACGGAGGCTCTAATTTAGAGAACTTATCGGAGGGGAAATCAAGAGATCGGGAAGAATCAAGAAGGGAGTCATGAAAATAATCTGAGAAAGAGAAGTCGATTTTGAGTGCCATTAAACCTTCACAATCCCTATTCAATATGGAAGCAAAAGTGGAAATAAATCCATACCAAGGTGAGATCAATGCATTCAAACTGAATCATTGGTTGCAATGATTATAATTTTATTTTAGCATTCACCATATAGATGAAGGGCGGAAGATTTCATTTGATAGATCAAAGTTAGAAGGCAATGATTTAACCTGGTGGGAAATCCACACAAAAACACTTAGGCTGGAGGGTGATTCGCCAGTAACTAGGTCGGAGGACTTCAAAACCCTCATCAAGTCCCAATTCTACCCTATCGGGTATGTAGAGGACCAATGGATCCGGTGGAACTACTTCGGGCATAGGAAGGGGCAGAGTGTATATGAGTACATCAATGAGTTCAAAAATATGACCATCATGCTAGGCATCTCTCCCAAGAACCTATATGTACTCCTTAAGTATTTGGGGGGTTTACACGGTCATTTATGAAAGCAAGTGATGCTCTTCAATCCATGGGCAGTGGTTGAGGCATGTGTACATGCACAATACTTTGAAAACATAGGCCAAAAGAAGGGGAAACCAAGTGGTTCAAAGAAGAAAGAGAACCAGGGAGCTTCCAAGTAGGGGAAGAAGAAGTGGAAAGGTGAAAAGATAAGAAGACATCATCCACTACACATCAGTGCAAATATCCCAAAAACCATTGCATATCATTGCAACATTGATGGCCACACTGAGGAAAATATATGGAAACTACATCAAGAGATAAACTCGAAGAACCACAAGAAGGACGTAAAGAAAAATAACCTTAGCCACAGATATGAGAAATCAAGTTGAAAGTAGCTCATATGTGGATGAAAATATTTCATGCACATATGTCCAGAAGGAGGTGCATCTAAGTAGCCTTCATCACCAGGAAGAGAAGGAGATGAATAAGTTGTTTCACATCAAGATTCAGATCAAGAAGACCAAGATAGATGCTATGTTTGACTTTGGTTCAAAGGCTAATCTCATAGCATTAGATTTGGTTATAAATATTGGATTAGAGGTTCACAATCATCCCAACCCTTATCCATTAGGTTGGCTAAATAAGGATGCAAAGATAAAGGTAACGAAACAGTGCAAGATTAACTTTTCTATAAGTGTTGATTTTATTGATGAAGTGGAATTGGATGTAGTACCCATTGACGTATGTGGAGAAGTGTTTGGAAGCCCCTACATGTATATGAGGGATGAAATATTCATGTGGAGATCCAACCGGTACTGACTGATCAAAAATGAGAAGTCCTACATCATCAACGTGCATAAAGGCAAGTCAAACATCACACTAGTAAGTGTCAACCAAGCCAAGAAGTTGATTAATTCTAGTAAGAAATATGTTTTTCTTTTCTTAAGAGAAAATCAGTTTGATGATGAGTCAATAAGAGTGAATGAATCAATGGAGGGGTGTACTAAATAACATAAACATCAGTTGGAGGATTTGCTATAGGAATGCATAGGAGTCTTCAAGGAGCCTAAAGGGCTACCACCCAAGAGGGATGTGGAGCACAAAATACAGTTATTTCCAGGCTCCCCATTGCTAAATATTGGGTTGTATATACAATTTGTTCTAGAAGTGAATGAAGTGAAAAAGCAGTTGCAACAGTTATTGGAGCAGGGTGTGATTCGACCAAGTACCTCACCTTGTGGGTCACCCATCATAATCATTCCCAAGAAGGATGGGACTTGGAGAATGTGTATCGATTACAAGGAATTGAACAAGATTACACTAAAGATAGGATACCCTCTTCCAAGGAACGATGATTTTTTAGACCAAATGCAACATGCCAAGTACTTCACTAAGCTAGATTTGAAATCAGGATATCACCAGGTACAAGTCAAAGAAGAAGATACTTGGAAGACTTCCTTCAAATCAAGACAAGGTTTGTATGAGTGGTTGGTTATGCCATTCGATTTATGCAACACACCATCTACATTTATGAGATTAATGAATTATGTTTTATGCCCTTATCTAGATTCATTTATTATTGTTTATTTGGATGATATACTAGTTTATATCACTACCTAGGAGGAACACATCTCACATCTTATGCAAGTTTTAGAGACTCTGAAAAAGAGCCAATTGTTGGCCAATCTCAAGAAATGTGAGTTTTCTTAGCTATCTTTGGTGTATTTGGGGTATGTGATTGATGGAGGGGAGATCAAGATAGATCCTGTGAAGATGGAGGCCATCATAAAATGGTCAGTTCCTACAAATGTTACTGAAGTTAGGAGTTTTGTTCGGGCAAAAAAATACTTACAGAAGTTCATAAATTCATTTTCAGTGGTAGCTGCACCACTCCACGCCCTAACAACCAGTGGTAAGAGTTTCCAGTGGGGGAAGAATTAACAAAAGGCCTTTGATGAGATGAAAATAAAGATTAGTTAAGCACAATGCTCCCACTACCAAACTTGCAGAATCCCTTTGAAGTGGAGATGGATGCAAGTGGGTATTCCATGGGAGCAGTATTGATGCAGGGAGGAAGGGCCATTTGCTATCATTCTGAATTATTTCATGGGGCAGTTCTCAACTACCCTACCTATGACAAGGATATCTATTCCTTGGTACAAGCTATCAAAAAATGAAAGAACTATCATATGGGAAAGGAGATCATCATACACACAGATCACCAACCACTACAACATTTGCAGGCCCATAGTAAGCTACAACAAATTGGGCATTACAATTGGATGGGGTTTTTAAAACAATTTCATCTAGTCATCAAGTATAATAAGGGTAGCACAAATAAGTTGGAAAACATGCTTTCATAGCCACCCACATCCAAGATTACAAGTTTGGGAACTGTGATGCACATGGATCCTTTTACCCATGATGCATACAAAGAGGCATATGTAACGTCCCCCATCTTAACCGAAGAACATTACTTGCAGAAAATACTCATAAATACAAAATTTTCTACTAACTTAATTCCTATAGCTTATCAACTATGAATTATACATAGATTTAACTATTGCTTGATACCATATAATTAAATTCATCTACGACATTACACATGAACATGAAGGTCACGTCCTCATTGAGACAAACCACACACACAACATCCTTTATACTACACATGGCAACTATTCACAGCTCGTGCAATATGATTTGTACTACACGTGGTAACTATTCCCAACACACACGACGATTCCAACACCGCACTGGAATCTCATTATCGATATTACTAAAATCGATTAATAGACACATTCAATATAGAATTAGAAACAACATGACAATCATGTTCATGCAATTGTCCATACTATTTAAAAAACGTAAATGCAGCCAATAAATTCACCACATCAACATATAACTCATTTTCATACATAGAGTAAAACAAACAGTAGTTAAGTCATAAAATAACACAGGAAAATAGATAAACACTTATCTTTTTAACATAGTTGTGCAACCAGTAGCTTTGGAAGGACATTCCACCAAACCATAGACTTGTTGTTCCAAATCTCAATAGAAATTCACCCCTAAGCTTGGGCTAGGAATCCACAAGAAAAGGGCACCTCTCATCGTCTACTCACAACTCAATATCCCACAACCCACTGACATTATCCTATCGCTATCCTGAATTTCCTCCAACTCTCTTCCTCTTGACCTGCGCAACCCAAGGAATGTACCCCTTCATTTCTCTTAGTTCATCGGGCATCCCATTTGTTTATAAGAATCTCTTTGGCATAGGTAACTAGGAATCTCTCTATTGGGAACTCAAGGGAACTCATTGCCAGGAAAACTACCAGAAACAACAAAAAACACTTGTTGTTATAGTGCAACTCACACAAGAGTTCACTCTTCAGGCATGATAGCCCGAATCTTCAATATTCATCTCCAAAGTGCTCCAACATGCTCCAGAATTATCCTAGCCTTCTTTCTCTACCTCTTGTGCTCTTCTTCCTTTCTCTCTGCTTGTTGTTCGTGAAAATTTGAATGTGTAAACAACTTCCTGTAATTGTCCATATGAATTTCCTCTATTTTCCAAAGATAGTTAACTGCTCACTCTACCCAATGTTGATTGTACTTCAGCCCCATTCTCTCCAATAACTATGGCATGTGACTCTCACACCCACCCTCTTACATGAGTTTAATGATTGGGTTCTCATACACTCAAAAAAAATTTAGAAGTTATCCCCAATGATAATAAAATTCAAGAAAAATGGGTTGAATTAACACCCATAATTAATTTCCCCCTTGGACCCCTCTTAGACACTCTCTTCTCTTGTGGAAAACTCAACCCCCATCTATGTCCAGATCTCCCAAAAACTGGTATCACTTTTTATTTATTTAAAAACAGAAAATACATTTTCATATTACATAGCTTGACCATGACCACATTCATATCTACATTATGCATAAATTAAACTAGGGATTATAGTGGCGATCATACAACATACACAAAAAGATGTGGACTTCAAGGAGACATTTCAACAGCTACAAAGCCAAATTCATATAGAATAAGGTGACAACAAGGTTTAATATCATTTCTAGAATGGTTTACTCTACAATCTTGACAATCTCTATATCCCTAAAGGTGAACGAATGCAACTTATCAGAGAGGCTCACACCTCCAAGGTTGTAGGACATTTTGGTGTTGGGAAGACAATTGTCAATTTACAAAGGTATGTGTACTGGCTGAGAATTCAAGATTATATAGCACAATTTATTAGAGGATGTCTACTTTGTTGTACCAACAATCCCAGTAATAGGAAGCAAGGTCTATACCATCCCTTACCTATATCCACTCGACCTTGGGAAAACATTTCCATGGATTTTGTAGGAATTTTACCAACCACACAGAAGATACATGATTATTTATTTGTGGTAGTTGACAGGTTCAACAAAATGTGAATTTTCATGCCTTGTAAAAAGAACATCAAGGGACATGAAGCAACAAACTTGTTCTTTGAACAGGTCTGGGTGCACTTTGGGATACCAAGGAGCATCATCTCAAATAGGGATACAATGTTTCTTAGTACATTTTGGACTACATTGTGGGAGAAGATGGACACTAAGTTGAATAGGTATACAAAATTCCATCCATAGAAAGATGGAAAAATAGAAGTAGTCAACAAGACTTTGGTGCAGCCTTTGATGGGTTACAATAAGAAGCATCTGAAGAACTAGGATGAAAATTTGATTTGTATACAACACTCTTATAACAGAGCAGTCCACACTTCTACTGGTAAGTCACCTTTTGAAACTTGCTTTGATTATTTTCCACCTTCGCCCTTAGATGTTGTATATGGACAACAAGGCGGAGTGAGGGAGGACCTCACAGAAGATGCATTAAAAGAAGAATTTTTTTTTTAGAAGATCAGGCAGATCTATTTGCAAGTACAAGAGACATTGAAGAAGTCATAGGAAAAGCACAAGGCTAGGCATGACCAACACAAAACATAGAGAACATTTAAAGTGGGAGATAGAGTATGGTTACCTTTGAATAAGGAAAGACTATAGGGTCCTAGTAAGAAGATCAAGGCTCTGCAGTATGTTCCTTTTGAGGTATTGGAAAAGGTGGGAGATAATTCCTATAGACACAATCTACCCCCATACATGTGCATTTACTTAGTAGTGAATATGGAGAATCTCAAACTATATGAGCCTTCCATGTTGGATTAGGAGGAGGAACATATCCGACCTCTTGTAACGTTCCCAACCACCTAGGTTGGGCCACACCACACAAAACTATCCCTTTTTACAGCTTTGATACCACAATGTAACGTTCCCTAGCCCAACTGAGGGACAATATGATGCATAATACATATAACAAACAAAATTTCTTCTAACTAAAGTAATTATTTTATCGTTATACGATTTCCTCTAGCTTACAACTACAAATTTAAAACCGATTTAGCTACTGTCTATAACCATAAACAAATGCATCTAAAGCATGCTAATAATTAACATGGAATGCAGTTAAACCGCTCATTGCAGTAGCATATAAGTCATTCTCATTTACACATATTTCATGCACAATAATAACACATGTAAATAACTCAACAACAAGATAAAATACTTATCTTTAAACAAGGATTGTGCAACCAACTGCTTGGGACGGGCATTCCACCCAACCATAGACCAATTTTTCCAAATCTCAACAACCAGTCACCCCTGAGATGAGGCTAGTAATCCACAAAAGAGGTGTTGGACAACTGAGAGGGGGGGTGAATAAGTTGTCATTGTGCTTAAACAATTATATCCATTTTTAAACTCATTACATAAATCTCAATGATGATCACAATAAATAAGCATTAGAGTATTCAACATCAATCACACACATGTATAATACAAAGACAGATATTCCTGAGGAAACCCGTAAAGGGTGAAAACCTCTTCTTCTTTATATGATAATTATTTTCTGTACATTATCATTCTTATGAGAACCAACTCATAATGAGGCTACCACCTTTGTTTTTCAAGATGCTACTTGCTGAGAGCACCAACTCTCTGGTTTCTCTAGTACCCACTAGAAGGAAGTACCAACTCCCTGAATGTTCTAGCACCAACTGGATGGAAGCACCAACTTCCAGTCATACAGGCATTGACCTGTATATCAGAGAACCAATGTTCTCCTTTGCACCACCCTACCACCCTGATTTCTCTGGATGCAACCAGATGGAAGCTATAACTCCCTGTGTTCAAGCACCTACTTGAAATTCTGAGGACAACAGTCCTCTTTAGCACCTCCCAACCACTCTGAAATATAAAACTTTTCTTTCTGTGAATTTATTATAGTAATTCAATAGTTTTTATTGGCTTACCAGGCTTATCATTGTTCTTCTATGCTGCTTTTCTCTGCCTGCATCAATGTCTTCCTGCTTGCATCCTCTTCAGCTCTATGATCTTCTTCTCTGTCTCAACATGCACACCTTGGCTTTCTCTTCTTCTCATAGATATGCATCTCTGTTATTTTCTTCTTCTATGCTTCAGCTCCTGCACATCATGCTTCTACACGCATGCATCGCTCACAACAACAACAACAATATCTCTTCTCTGTTATGCATTTTTATAGTCTCTATGCACCTTGTGCATGTTGCATGCCCTATCCCACTGCATACACTTCACTGCGTTCATCATCATTGGCCCTTCTCCTGAGATCCTTTGGCTTTGCTGACTGTAACAGTCTTCGACCCACTTCCATCTGTTAGTTGACTCTATGACGAGTCTACACTCCACTGGCAGTTTCCTCGAGACTCTTCGTCTTCTCTATCAATCACCTTGAAGACTCTTCAAATTCTCTGGCAGATGCAATCACTTCCTTCTGGCAGTTACTGAGAGAATCTTCGCATGTTCATGCGTTTCTCGCCTTCTGTCTTCCTGAGGAAAAATTTACAGTGGGCGTTTATCCTTTCTGGCTAATCCCTTTCTTTTCACATGTGGCCTTAGGCGATAACCAAACGCTTATTCAGAAATCGTTTCGTGATTTCACGATCCAGGATATACAATTGCGAGTTGCCTCGCTCCACTCGTGAAAACTCCGAAATGGAGCCTAGCTTTGCTAGCTCCTTCCCCTCACTTCCACTGATAGGAACGATGGTTGTGACCACAGCCCCATTCGAAAGTACATTTCACGATTTTGCACTTCGGGGATTCTCCCATGAGTCCCTTGACTCCTCCAACTCCCGGTACCTGAAATGGAGCCTAGCTATGCTAGCTCCTTCGACTCACGCGACCACCGGTGGTGACCACAACCTAATTCAAAAATGCATTTCGCAATTTCATGTTTCGGGGATTCTCCTGTGAGTCTCCTTGACTCCTTCCTCTGGAATTCCTGATATCCGAAATGGAGCCTAGAATCTTGCACGCTCCTAACTTCACGTGACCATCGGCGGTGACCACAGCCTAATTCGAAAATGCATTTTTCAATTTTGCGTTTCGGGGATTTTTTGATGAGTCATCTCGACTCTCCATGTTGCAAACTCTGAAACGGAGCTTGGATGCACTAGATCTACTCTCCAACTCTCGACAATGTGACCATGAGATATGACCACTCGCTAATAATTTGAGCGCTTCACTCTCCAGATCAACGGTCCACGATCTGTGGTGATAGGACAGCTATCCTCCGCCTCAGAACTTCATCTTTTGGGACTTTGGGGGAGTGTTGATTCTAAAACTTCCGAAACTAAACTCCCGGAGTGACATCACTCTTGCATCACTCGATGATGTGTCATGAGCCGAGTGGTTTCCACGTGTCACTCACATTCGTAATATTCACGTATTTGAAACGTTGAATCATCTTAACACTTGTCCTTATATGATTGCACCACGTGTCCTTGCTGATGTAAGTTGCCACCTGTCCTTGCTGATGTGGTATGTCATGATCTACCTTCTGGATCTGATGACCCAGATTAGTCCTCGATCCAATGGCTGATATTATATCGTGATTTCGCATATCGCGAGTTCAAGAGGTTAGGGAACCTCCTTCCTTTGACCTTCCAGTCAGCGAAATGCTGATCTTTAGCCACGTGTCCTTCTTGGATCGACAGTCCAGATTAGTCCTTGATCCAATGGCTGAGATTATATCGTCATTTCGCATTTCACGAGTTCGAGAGGTTAGGGAACCTCCTTCCTTTGACCTTTTAGTTAGCGGAATGTTGATCTTTAGCCACGTGTTCTTCTTGGATCAACGGTCCAGATTTGTCCTCGATCCAACGGCTAAGATTATATCATCATTTCACATTTCATGAGTTGGAAGGATAGAGCACCTCGTGCCTTTGACCTTTCAGTCAGCGAAATGCCAATTGTTTACCATGTGTCCTCTAGCTTCAATGGCCATTATCATTTCGCGATCTCTCATATCGCGAGTTCGAGGGGTTAGAGCACCTCCTTCCTTTGACTTTCCAATCAGTGAAATGGTGATCTGTGACCACGTGTCCTGCCCGAAGATGGACGATCCTCCTGCTTTCAGGATTTTGTAAGCCCGCTTCTCCTTGCACTTTAAAGAATGTGTAGGTTCTCCTGGATCCAACGATGATCAGACCCCGCGCTCGAATCTAACGCCTGAGATCTGTCCTCCATCTGTGCACTCCTCCTGTTTGGACTTACGATGTCTTTCGAGCCTATTTTCCATCGCTGTTCTTGCCATCGTTGTTCTTTCCATCAATGACAAGCTCACTCCCAACTATAAATCTGCCAACCAGAGGGTGGTCTCTCGTAGTTCACTCACATCTCATGAAACTCATAACCCAACTAATATTCTCCTGCAACTATCCTAATTTTTCTACCATCTCTCTTCCTCCTAACCTGCCCAACCCAAGGAATGCACCATTATTTTATCAGGGATAAACCAAGGTATGTTCCATCTGTTTATCTGGGTTAACCCAAGGAATGTGCCATTCATTTATCAAGGTCTATTTGGAACAGGTACCTAGGAATATCTCAGCTGGGAACTCAAGGGAACTTGCTGCTAGGAAAACTACCAGCAAACCAACAAAAAACACTTTTTGTTATAGTGCAACTCACTCCGGAGTTCACTCTTCAGGCCTGAAAACTTGGATCTTCAATCTTTAGCTCCAAAACTCTCCAAATATTTTCTAGATTTCTCTATAATTCACTCTCCATGGCTGCACCAACTTCAATCTCTCCTTCTTGCTCTCCCCTTTTCTTCATGCACACCAACTTCCTTATTTTTTTCCACTACTATCCACACCCATCCAAATTTCCTCCCTTTGGATTTCCTTTCTTGACTCACACTCTTCCCCAAGCTAATTGCACTCAACCCCCATGTGCCCAATAACTCTGGGATGTGACCACTCACAACTACCCTCTTACATGTATTCAATGATTTTGGATTGGAGAACAATCAATCAGAAATTGGAAGGTTCATAAATAGTTAGCAATTTTAGGAAAATGGGTTGAATTAATATATATATGGGTAATTCCCCCTTTGACCCTTCTTGGAAATTATCCTAGACACTTCCCCCTCTTGTTTATTAATTCACCCCCCATCTATTTTCCATGTCACCTTAGAATATGGCATCACATTTAATTATTAAAACATAGAGATACAATTCGCACATTACATCGTTTGGTCATAGCCACATATTATATCCACATAATCATTAATTAAACTTGGTATTATAATGGGTATGTTACATTCCCCCTCCCCTACAATTGTGTGTCATCCTCGATGCACTCTATGCACACACACACACACACACACACACACACACACACACACACACACATATGCAAATTTACATCACAATACTTGGAAATAAAAATTATGTAATTTAACAACTTCAACCAATCAATCTCTTGTTCATCTGAACTCAACGACCCAAGGAATGCACCATTCTTTTATTAGGTTTAACCCAAGGGATGTACCATTCATTTATCAAGGCTAACCCAAAGATTGAGCCATTCGTTTATCAAGGTCCCCAACATAGTTGGCTAGGACTCTGAGATGTGGCTTCAGAACTCTAGCCTTCCAAAATGGAGTCTTGCATTTTGCCTTCTTCAAAATTGTAAAAAAATTACAGGTACTCTTCCTGCATGTTTTCTTCATGCTCCCATGTAGCATCTTCAAGACTGTAGCATGTTCATTGAACCTTTACCATCCCTATGTATTTGTTCCTGAGCACTTTGACCTTCTGGTCCAAGATGCGTACTGGTTCCACCTGGAAATTCCCTTTGTGCTCCACCTGGATCACATTCCAATAAAATATGTGGTTAGGATCATATACATGCTTATTTGATAATGATACATGAAATACATTATGCACTCTCATGGATGCATGCAATGCTAGCATGTATGCAGTTGTCCCTATATTTTCTAATATTTCAAAAGGTCCACAATATCTCGTTGCCAACTTCAGGAAACTTCCTAATCTTAGCGGACTTCTCTTTTCCTTCACTTTCAAAAACACATGTTTTCCTACTTTAAAATATATGAAATCTCTATTCTTGTCTGCATAACTTTTATTTCTATCATGGGTAGCCTTTAAATTCTCTTTATCCTTGTCATCTAATCTTCCATTTCCTTCAACAAATCTGGCCCAACAACTTCTCTGTCTGTTGGATTATCCCAACTCACTTGAGTGTTACATTTTCTTCCATACAATGCTTCAAATGGACTCATTTTCAATGAGGCCTGATACCCATTGTTGTAGGAAAATCCAACTAAATGAATATGATCTTCCCAATTTGATGGCCGATCCATTACATACATTCTAAGCATGTCCTCAATTATATTGTTAGTCCTTTTTGTTTTCCCATCTGACTCTAGATGATATAATGTACTAAGATTCAAATTTGTTCCAAAGCCCTTGAACAAACCCTTCCAAAAATTGGATGTGAACTTTGGATCTTTATCTGAAACTATTGCCTTAGGTACTCCATGTATCCTAGCAAATTATTTCATGTAGATATCTACAATATTTGTTGCCTTGTGTGTAGTCTTTACTAGAATAAAATGTTCTTCTTTAGTCAATTTATCCAACACCACCATGATGGAATCCTATTGCTTCACTGTTATGGGAAGCTTACTAATAAAATCGACTATGAAAAATTCCCTCTTCCATTCCGAAATGGGAAATGGTTGTAGAAAACTTGTTGGATATCTATGCTTTGTCTTCATGTTTTGACATTCTAGACATCTGGCTATGTAATTAACCACTTCTTTCTTCATTCCCAACCAAAAGTATTGGCTTCTCACAGCTACAATTGTCTTTTGATATCTTGGGTGCCTGACATATGGCACATTGTGCATTTCCTTCAAACCTACATTTTTCATCTCATTGGAATTTGGCACATATACTTTTCCCTTGTACTTGAGAATTCCATCTTCTTTCAACTCATAAAAATTAAATTTCTGTTGAAATTACATTGTTGTAATGTTTCATTTATTTTCACATATTGTTGATCTGAATTCGTTGCTGCAATAATTTGATCTTTCAAATATGTCCTGTACATGCTTATGGTTGTCACATGCACTTCATGAGATCTCCTGCTGAGTGAATCAACTACTTGATTTTCTTAGCCTTTTATATGCTTAATTTCAAAGTCATGTTCACTTAGAAACTCCAGCCATCTTGTTTTTATAACATTTAGTGTTGTTTGTCCAAACAAATGTTTTAGACCATAGTAGTCTATTCTTAGCTCGAATTTCTTACCCATAAAGTAATTCCTCCACATTTTTAATGCATGTACAATCGTTGTTAACTCCAAGTCATGTGTAGCATAATTCCTCTCATGCTTTTTTAATTTTCTGGACCCATAGCATACCACATGGTCCCTTTGACTGAGAACTCCACTAAGTCCTTCCTTACATGCATCGATGCACAAAACAAAATATTCATTTGGATCTGCAGTCTTCAATATTGGTGAATTGTCAAGATGTCTTTCAGTTGTTGAAAGCTCTCTTCAGACTTTGAAGTCCATTCAAATTTCACTCCCTTCTTTTGCAAAGAAGTGATTGGACTTGCAATCCTTGAGAACCCTTTTATAAATCTCTGACAATAACTAAAAACACCTATGAATCATCTAATCTATGTCACATTCTTTGGTGCTGACCATCCCCTACTGACCTCTATCTTCTCAGGATCAACTTCTATCCCTGTTGCTGAAATTATATGCCCCAAGTAGTGAATCTTCTTTTGGTAAAAAATGCACTTACTTATCTTAGCATACAATTTATGCTCTCTTAAAATTTGCAACACCATTCTTAAATGTTTCTCATGTTCCTCTTATGATTTATAATAGACGAGGATATCATCTAATAACAATCACAAACTTGTCTAGATACTCCCTGAACACTCCATTCATTAGGCACATAAAACCTATTTGGGAATTTGATAGCCCAAATGGCACTACTGTGAATTCATAATGCCCATATATTTTTCTAAATATTGTCTTGTTGATGTCTTCTTCCATTATCCTTGATGATAGTCATATCTCAAGTCAATCTTCAAAAAGATTCTTCCACCTTTCAGTTGGTCAAAAAAATCATCAATTCTTGACAAAGGATACTTATTCTTTATGGTAACCTTATTAAGATGCATGAAATCAATACACAACCTTAAGGTTCCATCCTTCTTCTTCACAAAAAGAACCGGGGCTCCCCAAGGTGAGACACTTGGGCATATATACCCCTTCTTAAAAAATTCTTCAAGTTGCATCTACAACTCTTTTAGTTCCGGTGTGCCCATTCTGTAAGATGTCTTAGACTGTTAGGGAACTAACCTCCCTAACTCCTCATGTAGGTAGAATAATATGTTTTCCATGTAATAAAGTCCAATATTAATAAGGCCTAGAAATAAGGAAGAATAAGTCAAATGTAAGAAGACCTAATAGAAGCTTTCACTTCTAGAAGATGTTCCTCTAGATTGTTCTTATGGTAGATAGATTTAGTATAAATAAGAGTCGAGGGTATGTGAAGTTTTGTCTTGGAGATTATTGTAATAGAGCTCTTCTTTGTTGGAGGTTTCCCCCTCGAAGAGGCAAGTGAACATTTCTATCATAATAAATTTTCTCTTCCTGGTGATTATTCAGGTGTTATTATGATATTATTCTTATACTTTTATGGATAAATCATTATTATTTTGTCATTGCTTGCTAGATATTTTCTATTCTGCATAATATATTGTCTCATGAATATTGCAAGTGGTATCAGATCACTTTACTTAGCAGAAAATGTGGGTAATTTTTTTTTCCAGGGTAGAGACGTATTCCAACGTATTTAATCTACAAAGATCTATCATTATGCACATAAACATGTGGTCGGGGAGTAATAAACACAAGAAATACAAGTGGTACTTAAGTTCACATCTGTTGTCCACCCTTGTAACCCATGTTCGTACCCCTTCGAGGGTAGCGCATCAGAAAGCACCTGTATACGGATCAACCTAGGCATCTTGAATCCCTCTGTAGATAAACCAATCAACTGCATGATTGCTATAGTGTCACCAAGAAAAACACTCGGGAAGTGACTCTCTAGTACCTGGGTAGTCGGATAGTATGGCTAAGGGTATGGTCTAGCCTCCTTAGTTGGTTCCCTTAGATATTGGGCCGAGTACTATTGTTGGACCCCACACGCATATCATAGAGGTATAGCACATAGAAAACCCTTGACTGTAGATTCCCTACAAACCCTAACCCTAGGGAACAAAACAAAAACAGGAACAAACAATATATATTGCAGTGAAACCTTGCCATCTGCATTTGGGTTGCAAAATTACTACATATTTTTTCCTACTAAGAATTCCATCATTTCACCTCTGTAGTATTATTTAGTTTGGAGTATAACTCCATAGGAGTAAAAATAAATAAATAAATATGGAACCTCCCCGTACCCTTATTTGAGACCTACCCCATTAGACTCCTTTTCTTAATCTGATCGCAGTAACACCTATCAATTTTCCACTTTTTTTCCCCTTTGCGATCCCACTCCCTTTCGACTCCCCTTATTTGGGACCTACCCCATTAAATTCCCCTCTTCGCCCCGATCATTGTGATACTCTTCATCGTAACCCTTTTTTCTAAGTGGTCCCACCCGTCCCATTCATCATGACCAACACCTGTAGCCAAGACTTGGAATCCCGCTTCAATACCTTCTCATCTCACTTTAATAATTTGTCCTCTAATTTTGAAGAGACCTAGCAGGAAGTGAAAAACTCAATTCCCAAATGGGAAACATAAAACAAGACATTTCTACCCAACTTGAACCCTTCGCTACCAATATCTACAATAAACTGAATATTCCTATAGACCTTAACTCATTTGACCAACATTTTCACCCTAAAGGTGAGACATCCTCCCATTCCCATAATTTTCAATCCCCTCCCTTTCAACGAGAAATTTGCCTTCCTTGAGTGGATGTTAACAAATTTGATGGCTCGGATCCCACCGGTTGTGTCACCCAAATGGAACACCATTTCTCTTTGTATGGCATTACTGATGAGTTAGCCAAACTTTGGTATGGTGTTCTCCATCTAGATCAGGAATGTTGGCAATGGTGGAAATGGAGAAAAAATTCCCACCAAGGGTATGTGGATTGGACACAATTTGTTGCAGAGCTTTATGAATGCTTCGACACTGACACCCATCGTTTAGGCCGCTTGACCAAGTTGAAACAATCTGGCACAATGGAATACTTTATAGCCACTTTTGTGCACTTGGATTTTTGTAAAGAGGGCATGTATGATGATTTTTTTCGAGAATGCTTTATCAGTGGACTCAAGGAAGATATTTGTGCACACGTCCTCATGGCTCTCCCCCAGAGTTGGGTGGAAGCTACTAAAAGAGATAAGGAAGCACAACAAGTTGTCTCTGCTCAAACCAGAAAACCCTCTTTTATTCCTCACCCTAAACCTCTCACTCCCACCCCTCCTTCTGCTCCACTGAAGATCCAAAAATTGACTAGGGCTGAAATGGTTGAACATCAACTCAAGGGCCTTTGCTATAATTGTGATGACACATATTTCCCTAGGCACAAGTGTAAGGAACAAAATCTCTTTATGGCCATATCTGAAGATGTTTTTGAAGAATAGGTTGAGGCTCCTCGTGTGGCTGAGTCCCTTGACCCAACTGATCTGGCCCCACCAGCGGACCCTCCAAAAGTTGAACCAATCATTTCCCTAAATGCTCTCGCTGGCTTCTCAGCTCCTTGTTATTGCGCAATTTGTACTTGTCCCAAAGGGAAAGGCCAAGGGAGGCAAATTGACGTAACATGAGGTTATCCTATCACTGTCAGCTTAATAAAATAACTCTTTCTATTTAGGGATGATAACCCAGGGGAGACATCCCCGGTGACCTGGGGGTTTGAAAAGGAAAAGGTTAAAGTGTTGATAAAAGGTATCCCCTCTCACAAGTCACACTGATCAGAAAGTCCCAAGGTTTTAATCAACGAAGCAATGATGTGCTTAGATGTACCTGCTCAGGACAAAGCAACAAGAAAACAATATCTTTGCAAGTACAAATTTGATGTTAGTGCTTCATAAACCTTGGATTAGTCAATAAAAACAATAAGTTAATGCTAGATGAAGCAAACATAATTTTATAACAACAATGTTTACAAGATAATAGCTTCACAATAAATGCCTTAAAAGAGCTTCACAATGACAAAAAATAATAACCCAATAATATCAATGTACTAGCAGTTGTCAGAAGCTAATTAGGCAATGTAAAACTCAACTTTTGCAATTGCTTTTAAGTGCTTTTACTTCTGTAATAAATGGTTGTAGATTACTTTTGTAACAACAACAAGAAGTTTAGTGAATTAGCATAATCTAGGGTTAGGAGAGGTTAGTAGGTTGCTTGAGGTAAAATATTTAAGGGTTGGTTTCATCAATCAATCAATTTCAAGGTCTAAATCAATGCCTTTTAGGGTTAATGGAGTCACTTTGCAACAAAAAAATTGAAGGAACAAATGATAATGTGAGAG
>SNQJ01S0099914.1:81622-94560 GCA_010110895.2 Picea sitchensis | reverse complement strand
CCTAACCAACATGGAAATCATTGTATCGAGAGTAGTGAGGTGTTCTGTAGCTCTGTATGGGGGAGATGTTGTCACATAAAATTAGTTTACGTTACATGACAACAAAAAAATTAAATAAAAACACTTATATTGAGAGGAAGGGAATGATATTTATGATTTCCATGTTAAACCCAGATCTATGTATGACATTAAGGTAAGAAACTATTTTTGGGATTCGTTTTTTTTTGGAAAAGCAACTCATGATAGTGTTCTGACCATATGAGGCCACATAATCATTGAAGAGAAAGGAACCTAAAGGAGGTTGGGATGTATATAGAGTTGGATTGAAGCAATGAGTGCCATGGAGATAAAAGGTTTCTTGTCTATATGTAGGAGTCTTATCATCCATGATGTGTCTCTCACTTAGTATACCAAACTATTGTTTTTCTTTCTCTTTGACATTTATGATCACCTCCTTAATCTTGTAAATTACATGTTAGAATTGGTCATTCATCCTTTGATTCAAAGATAGGCTACTCAAACAATGTCGTAAATAATGTCATATTTCTTGGATTATCAGGAAGAGTTCAATGGCCATTTTCCCCTTAGAAAACACTATACAGTTAATCAAACTATAGTAGAAACAATGTTACATCTTGTGGCACAAATAAAATATGGACATTTGGATCTCTCCTTGTCGCTAAGCAAAGTTACACAACTACATAAGAATCAATGCTAAACTCTTGATATCATTGAAAAACTCAAATTTGATCATAGGAGGCACACAACCTTGGAAAGAATGCAAATTTATCAAAGTAACGTGTGCAAATATTTTGGGGTTTTTTAGGCATTGGACCATTTCTTTATCCAAAACACCCTAGAGGACCTGTTATCACACAAATTGTAGGTTGGGAAAAACTCGACCCAATCCACAAGTTGGTGAGAACTACGGGAGAGTCTACCGACTATCACCTTAGATAACCCTCCCCTCGCTTTAGTGAAGGAGAAATCCTACACAAGGGGGGAATCTTGAGTGACCCTAGTGGGAAATGAGAATAGAAAGTGGAGAGATGAAAGATGATGCCCCTATAGGTAAAGCTACTAAATGGAAGATGGCTTGGAAACATGACCTTAATTCATCTACAAATACACTATTTTGAAGATCTTTTGGCCAAATTTCAATAGAAGATATAGATATTTGGACGGAATAATAAGGTTAGCGCACTAGAATATCAACCATGGTGCACCTATTCTTTTACAATTACCACTTGCTTGTATGAAGATTGTGAAGACATTTGGAGAAGCTTATGGACTATAGAGCCCATTTAAAGAAATAACTTTAAGGAGATATGAATTTGATCTATTTCTCCTTTATTTCTTCCAATTTACTTTGTTGATTCATTTGGTTTCTGTGCATTTTTATACATGAATCTCAAGTAGATTAGGGATTTTATCATTTTGAGCAAGCTAAAGTTGGAGGTTACCATTGTGGGAAAGAGTAAGTTTTTTTGTTGTTGTCTTGTATGCAAGGTTATTTGGAGACCATTGTCTATTTAAATAATCTATAAAAAGCGCCAATCTTCATATGGTCTATTATTTAGTATGGTAATCCATTATTGTGAAAAAACATTTATTCCACTTTCAAAAACACTTTCACTTTTCACTATTAAGACTTACAAAATATTAAGAAAAAAAACAAAGTCTCTCTCTTCTCATTTATTAGCCACTTTGAGCTTTCTCTCTGATGTAGATTATTTTGTATGTTTTTGGATCTTTTTATATTTCTTACTTAAAATTGATGTAGTTATTTATATTATTTACTTACTAATTGAGAGTTGTCAAAAAAAAAATTCATAATAATTTGAATTATCTCTCTTTTTAGAATTTGATCAATATTTTTTTTTTTTCATATTAAATGAACATTTGAACTATTCACACATAATATTTGATCGATTTTTCCCAATCTTTTTATCTAAACAAAAATTTAGAACAATCTTTTTATAAAATATTTTTTTTTCCACTAAACAACATAGGTATCATTTATTTTTATACTTATACTTAAAATTCAACATAGGTATCATTTATTTTTATACTTATACTTAAAATTCAATTTATTTATGTTATATGTTTATGTGATTAAAAAACTTATTAAATTTGTAAAAATGAATATTGTAAATTCATGTTTACTTTGACCTTTTCTATTATTTTTGCTTTTTTGGGTTCATTGTGGTATTCTTCTTTTAAATGATGATAAACAATAATTAGTTCATATCCAACATAATCAAGTGTTCTATTCATGTATGATCACTTTGCACTCCAAGAGAAAAGTGGGAAAATAACTTTTAAGTTTTTAATATTTTTTTATTAATTTTTTTATTAAATAATTGATAAATAAAATAAAATTAATAATTGAAGTTCAACATAAGTGTAACATAAGTGATGAAATAGACTTTGAAGTTTTATTTTTAATTTCAAAGACTTACAGTTATAATATTAGTCACAAATATGAACCATAAATAAACTTGAATTTTAATGTATCAAAGACAACCTTCATATGTATATGCAAAATTTATGTTCCTTAATTATTTAAGAGTAACATAAACCATGTTAGATTTTGAAGTTTTATTTTTAATTTCAAAGGCTTGCCATTATAAGATTTAGTCACAAATATGAACGATGAATGTACTTGAACTTTAATGCATCAAAGAGAGCCTTCATATGTAGATGCAAAATTTATGTTCTTTAATTACTTAAGTCTGACATAAACCATGTTAGACTTTCAAGTTTTATTTTAATTTCAAGAGCTTGCATATAAGATCAGTCGCAAATATGAACGATGAATGAACTTGAACTTTAATCCATCAAAGAGAGCCTTCATATGTGGATGCAAAATTTATGTTCCTTAACATAAACCATGTTATTAATATATTGAGAATGATTAGAATGATTTTTTTATAAATTTATGTTTAGTAATTAGTTAATTGAGTAGTTTAACTGTTTTAAGTTTTTGTTTTTTTAAGGAATATTTTTTCTATTTCTTTAAAATTCGAAGATAAATTGTTGAATTTGTAGATTGAAGTGGTTATTTCTGTATAATCAAAGTGTCCTAGGAATTTTTCAGATTCTGAATCCATTTTTACATTTAGAAACACAATCTAAATAACAAAAAATTGTGATTTAATGAAATTTCCATTTCTGCATTTAGAAATGCAATCTAAATAACAAAAAACTATAATTTAGTGAAAATTTATGTAACTGAAATCCCCGATTTTTTTTTTTTTTAACATATTTAAACAAAGCCATTAGTTATGAGTAACATCAATCATCTCACTTAATATTGAGATCGGCAATATTTGTTTTATGAAATAACATTTATATATGGCATATGGCTCCGCTATAAACATTGATACTATGAGTCAGATAAAGTGAGGTATGCACCAAATCTGTGAAAGTCATTAGAAGACACACGAGAAAATCAATCAATATGTGGTCATGCAATCGAGCAACCATCGACAACCACGATCAACATGTTGAAACAGTGCAGTGAGGTCGAGGAGAATCAAAGCAGGGTGCTCCATGTGTGGAGAATACAACGCCGGAGAGAATGAAATTGCAAAAAACAAGGAGGATAGTGCAGGGGAGTATGAAATCACCAATGACATGGAGGATCAAGGTGTGAGAAAGCAAATGAACAAGTGTTTGTATGAACCAACGAACCATATTTTGAAGGAATGAGCAAATCGGGTGAACAAGCGTTGGAATGATCCAATGAACGAAGTGAATGAATGTTTGAATGAACCAAACGAACTAATGTTTTCCCCGACTCTCTTTTGAATGAACCAACGAACAGGGTGAAGGAGCATTTGCATATGAGAATGAACCATGGTTTGATAAAAATTACAGCATAAGTGGCAATAAGAAAGATGAATGAGTGGCAGCCACTCGCTCTCTTCAGCCTCCTACGCCATAGAGGTTCGGCCCTGCCCCTTGAGGGAGTAGACAACATCCGTGGCTGTGATGGTCTTTCTCCTGGCCTGCCTTGTGTATGTTACAGCATCTCTAATCACATTCTTCAAGAAAATCCTTACAACGCCTCTGGTCTCCTCGTGGATGAGCCCATTGATGCACTTGACACCTCCTCTCCTGGCGAAACGCCTGATGGCAGGGTTGGTGATGCCCTGAATGTGAGAACTTCCGTGTAGGATTTGAAACCAAGCTTTTTCATCCCAAAACTTTAATCTGGTGGACTGGGCGTGGGAGCTGGATACGGAGGGGTCGCTGCTAGAGGCATTGGATCCAAAACTGGAGAAGGCATATGATGTGGGCGAGATGGAGAAGGTGCTGAAATTGGGGTTGTCGTGCTCCACGGGTTTACAAATTCAAAATGTGAATTTGAATGGGCATTGATCCTTGGCGCCTTTTACTAAATTCAAAATTCAAACGAGCAGGCTGTATTGGTCATCAATTGGTGTCGTTATCAATCCATATCATATCGTATGTGCGATATACCGTATGGGCATGGAGTGGGCTAACTTGGGAGCAATCTTTTCTCTCGAGTTATTTTTTCGGCAGGTTTATTGGGGTTTGCTTTTAAATTTTTGGTCAATCCAGAATTCTGATCGATTTTCTGAGCATCTGGGTTGGTTTAAAATGAGGCAAAACCCCTAAGGTATGGTTCTGAAATGCATGGAACTTTGATCCATGCGAAACTCAGACTACCCCTGAAAATCTGGTCGGATTCAGCCCCATTTTTTTGCCTGAAAAGCGGGTTTGTTTGCTCCCGAGTTAGCTTACTCCTATGGGCAGGAGTGGGCTAACTCGAGAGCAATCTTCCCTCCCGAGTTACTTTTCCGGCAGGTCCTTCGGTGGCCCGCTTTTAAATTTCTGGCCAATCCAGAACTCTGATTGATTTTCTGAGCATCTGGATTGGTTTAATATGGGGCAAAACCCCTAGGGTAAGGTTCTGAAATGCATGGAACTTTGATCCATGCGAAACTCAGACTACCCCTGAAAATCTAGCTGGATTCAAGGCCCTATTTTTGCCTGAAAAGTGGGTCTATTTGCTCCTGAGTTAGCGTACTCCTATGGGCAGGAGTGGGCTAACTCGGGATCGATCTTCCCTCCCGAGTTACTTTTCCAGCAAGTCCTCCGGCGACCCGCTTTTAAATTTCCGGCCAATCCAGAACTCGATCGATTTTTTGAGCATCTGGGTTGATTTAAAATGGGGCAAAACCCTTGGGGTAAGGTTTTGAAATGCATGGAACTTTGATCCATACGAAACTCAGACTACCCCGACAAGGTTTATGTGGATGGAACATAGATACCACATATATATGGTCATCCCGCTGACAAAGTCTTTAAAACTCTGCAGCCAGGTGGATAGTGCTCGCCGTCAAAGGTCATCCTAGCTTGGCCCTTCCATCCATCGAACAGATTTCATGACATTGATCACATTGATGCGGAGCTCATGGACTAGATACCAGACACAGGCTTTTCCCGTAACAAAGACACTTGTATTTCAAAATGGTTGATTCATACCGGCATAACAAATCTTTGGGAATATAAGTTTTTCCTTTTTTTTGCAACCTTCACTTTTGGCATACATGATTTGCATCTTAAGAGAACAAATCAATAGGGTATCCAGTACACCGTCTCTTCCCATCGTCCAACAAACTACAACCCAACTCTTCATTCTATGGAAATTTTATCTTATCCCAACAACAACTTGAATGGAAGTATTATTTATAGCCATAACCAGGGATACCATGGCTTCGACATCCATTGGCATAGATATTAGCTTCTATGACACGTGGTTTTAAATTTTACTAGTCTCAGCGAACTTCTACATCAAATCTTGTATAGCACATCTCTGATCCTTATTGCAGCCACTACAGGCTTTGTGTTCTTTATTGTCCGAGCTTGGCACACATCCAGTTGGTTCTTACAGTATTAAAAGAACAATGGGGACCATTGTTTTCTAAAGGGGAATAATTGATCCAAACTAGGAGCCATGCACTCAAAACACATCAGTGGGAAAATAAGATACATCGGCAAGCACTCCAAACAAGCAAGGGATGCTAGTGGAGCCCATACGTCAACAAGCATGGATTCTAGTGAAACCTGTTGACTGCCTATTCAACTAGGGGGTCAACTCCATGTACCATGAACATATGCATCATCAGATGCTACCAAGTCAGAGACTTTTGGTTCTACAAGGCATTTTTGGCCTTCAACACATATTTTTGTAATTGGAATTTTCGCTCCCCTACATGGGATAATAATGTAATAAGTCTGCATGGATCATAGTTAGGTCAGTTAACTTAGGATTTCTTCATTAGGAGAGTTCATTTCACTGAGTGTTTTTTTTTCCTTGGGTTATTAATTTGGCCTAACCAGCCTTATTAATTTCCCTTGAGTTTTTCACTCCCACAAATAATTCCTCCAAAGTGGTGAAAGACATTCTAATGGTTTTGTTTTCTGGTAGCTAGTGTTTATGAATGATGTAAATGACCATGTAAGACATGTCTCAAAGTTTTGCGGAATTTCGTCGAGTCTAGATAGATTTTTTTTAATTAATTAAAATTGCCTAAGGTTTGGTAATTTTAATTAATTTTTGATCAAAATTGTAAAAAACTAGGTCCTTGGGATTTTGCTACGAGTATCTGTGCTCAAAAGAAATGGAATGAGACCACCTCTCACCCTTGGACCAAGTTTCAGCTCAATCGGACAATTTTTGCTAGGTGTTTGTCTGTAGGGAGTC
Organism: Picea sitchensis; assembly: GCA_010110895.2. NCBI lineage: Eukaryota > Viridiplantae > Streptophyta > Pinopsida > Pinales > Pinaceae > Picea > Picea sitchensis. The sequence goes on along the minus strand of SNQJ01S0099914.1, from coordinate 87,821 downwards.
CAAGTGAGTCAAAACAACAATTTTAATTGCTAGTCATGACATGGTAAAAATGTCATTTTTTGTATTTTTGAGCAAATTGAGTAAAGTAAAGGTGGGAGATGATGAGAAAAAACATTCATAACCTACCCAAACCCCCTTCTAACCTTTATTCACCCCCTAGACACATAACCCACTTAAACACCTACGCCCCCCTAGGGGATTTGTGCCCCCTTCATGTGAAAACCTTCCAAAATGCAATTGGATGTTGTGTGGGACCCTCTCTCAAGTGGTGTGCCATTCCTAGCCTTCCACCTCACCCCTTACCTTGGTCCCACTCCATCTCTTCCATGCCACTTCACCAATCCATGCCAAAACCCTAAGTGGTGCGCCCCCCCTCCTTGAGATCTTCTCCTTTGCTTGGGTTTTGACACTTGGCATTGATCCAAGAGGGGTCACCTTGTCTTTCCAAGTATAAATGGAGGCCCTCTCACCCTCATTTCTTCACCATCTCTTGAGCTATGTTATGCTACCAAATTCTTGCCTCATCCCTCTCTCATCTTCCATTCTTGCTTTCACTCACTCTTGCTCTATTTTGGAGAGGAGCTTGTAGCAATTAGTTGTTGCACCCTCCTCATTTGGGTAATAAGAAAGAGCTTTGGAGGATCTTGGTGTTCATGAGATTTTGTCTTGATGCACATGCTTTGGAGGTGATCATGTTCCTTGTGTTTTTCTTATTTGAGATCTAGAGTAGAAATCTAAAGCAAATTAGAGTGTTTGGATAGATCATGCAATAGTATAGTTGTAGATCTACTTGAGTAGGATAGTAAGTAGTGCAAATTCGTTTGTATTACTTGTTTATCTTATCCTCTATTTTCTCTTATCTCACATTGGCTTCACAAGTTGCAGGTTGCTTCAAGGGTTTGCAAGGTTGGCTTCAAGTTGGAAGCTCTCCTTCATAACCTAACTTAAACTCCTATCTTTCTTAGTTCTTTTTTCTGCTCATACATATTCAGTTTTTGGTTTTCTAACACTCTTAGATAGGTAAATATACCAATCTTATTTTTTGAAATTTTTATGCAGAAAATTTCTGTTAAAAAACATAAATTTTCTTAACTTTTTCAGTGTGTTTTGCAGCATTTCCAGCAAGCAATAACTTGTTGGTTTTTGCAGGTTCTCGCCAGGTCAAGGGTAAATGCTGCCCATTTTCAATCACAAAACACACAAATGACCCTTCCTTTGATTGGGTAATAACATTCAATCATTCCTCTATCTTTTCTAAGCATTGTAGCAAGCCCAAAGGGGGTCCCCAAGTGGCTTTCCTTCTCTTTTAATTTTTTGTTATTGTAAATCTATTAGTTCCTACATCTTGGTGTGAATTTGACAAAGCCAACCCCCAAAATCATAAGGCTAGGAACTCATTTAATTTTCTACAAGTTTTCATTATTTGCCCCACTTGTTATTAGGACAAGGTTGTATGGATAGATTGCTCTAGTTTAGTTTGTTTATTTTCCAACCCCCTTTGGCACAAAATAGGAAGGCTTGCCTCCACCTTGTGCCATTGTGAGTGGTTTGTATTTCTATTTTTCATTTCAAGTTTTACATTCTTTAGTTGCCTACACCTTGGATGTGAAGTTGGCATAGCCAACCCCCAATATAGTATGGCTAGCTTAGTTATCTATTTCTAATGTATTGTGCTTAATGGATTAAAATCATCTAGAAGTAGATCTCACACAACTAAATGCTAGCTTAAGCCCATGGAGGCATAGGTTCTATCTCATGCTTTGAATCTCATTTTATTTTGCAAGTTTTATTTTCCAAGCATTTATCTTATTGCAAATGTTCATGAGCATATGGTGATTGTTTGAGGCAACTTAATCTCTTTATCTTGCAAGCTATTGTGGGTTTCCTTTTCATGCTTTCCAAGTAATATATTGTGGATAACACTTAATTTCTTTCAAGTTTAACATTTCGGGTTTGACATTATTTCACACTTTTTGGGAAAACATATCTCACTTTTACACACTCATACACCAAAATTTACTTAGTCCATAGGCTTAATAATCAACTAGACTTAATAGGACACCTCTAATAACCCAAATTTGTCATTTAAACGAGGACTATAGGAAGCAACGGAAGGTGACAGGCCAGGGACAGTCTCGTGGTGCTCAACGTCCTTTCTGGGAGTACTCTTTTCCCTTGGGCTAACCTGTAGAGCTAGGGTAGGCCTTGTTTCCATACTTCTTGAGCACCCAACAGTGACTTGGTACAAGCGGGGGGGGGGGAGTATTGGGTTGAAACTTAGCTATGATTCACTTCTCATCTAAAAACTTAATCAACTCCTTAATCCACTTCAACTTTGGGCATCAACTTGATATATCTTTTGTGGTCTACACTTACACTTGCAAGCACTTCATTTTACATTTACATTTCATGCAAGCTTATCTTATGGTTGTGGATTAATCACTAAGTGATCATAGTTGTGCTTTGGTGCACTTTCTTTTTCAAGCATTGTTTTTTATTTAATTGGTGTTCGTATCTTTGGTGTGGTCCCTCAAGAAGTTGTGCATCCTTTGGAGGCACTATCTTGTTGGATATTGAGTGATCTTGTTTGCCATTGAAAGAAGTCACAATAGAGTAGTGCATCCCTTTGGGAGACACTCTATTTTTGAGCATGCTAGGCTTGTCGTGTTGATGAATGTGCCCCTTTGAGCATCTTTAATTTCTTGCACATACAAGCAATTTTTAGTTAATCTCTTTGTATCTTTGTATCTATTGTATCTTGTTTTGTATCTTTGTTTATAATTGTATCATCTATTCATCTTGTATTTAGTTGTAGATTTGTATTTAACATTGTTGTGAAGTAATTGTAATCCTTGTAATATTTGTAACTTTTGTATAATCTAAACCCCTCACACTTTAGTTGACCCCTTGCCCAATTGTAGGCACTAGTCTTAGTTGTCCTAGGAAAAGGCTGGCTTGTCATATTAATTGTTGCACATTGCATTGCTACCTTTGCATCATAGGCTAGATTTTCCCCCAACCTTTAAACTAATTAAAACCAACTCCTAGAACTTAACATTAATCTCATCTAGAAACTAGGGTCTACCCCCCTTGGATTCCCTAGGAGTGAGCCTAGATGGAAGACGTTCAAGTCAAAGTAATAGCGTGGGCTTTGAACCTAGGCATTGTGCCTCCAAGGACACCCTAAGTGAGTAGGAATTAGCTCACGTTTGCAAGTGTGTATAAGGACGGCAACAAAACCCAAGGAACTTGTAATGTTCCCAACCCAATATTCTAGGAACATTGTGTTTTTCATTGTTTTTTATGGGTTTTTTGGTTGTGGCATTTCGTCAGACACTTTGCATATTTATGTCTCATGAGTTGTGCTAGGGTTTAATATGAGGGTTTAATGTGTGTTTTCAGCCAATAATCAAAGAAGATATAGCAATGGACTGTACTCAACGAGATGCAAGATCAACAACACAAGAAATAGCCATAAATACCTCATATCCGATTTATTAATAATAGATCTCTGACCTCATACAAAATGGTGTAGATCTAGCATACATATAAGTGAATAGAGTGTTGGGATGATAAATCCTCCAAGATACAAGATAGAAGAAGATATAGGCTTTCAAAAACCTCTACAAGCTGAACACTAAGTAACACTGAAGACCAATGGATATCCTCTGCTATAGGTGATGCCCTCTCTAGTACAATGCGCATTTCCTAACTGGAATGGTCCAAGGAAGGTACGGCCTCCTATCTGATGGCCCCAAACCTCTGCAAAACTCTGTAAGAAGATAGATCAGGTAATGGAAAGAAGGTATGAGCAATCTCATAGCAGCAACTCATCTGGAAGACCCCCAAACCACAATATCTCAAATAACAGATGCACCCTCCTAGCTGAACCAAGCCAATAATTCGGACTCCATGAATATAGATGCCAAATCCCGTGAGGAATATACCAAACTGTAGATCATGCCAAGAGAAACCTCCTGACCAAGTCTCAGGCTAAAAGACGAAGAACTGATCCACCAAAAGACTGAATCCTCAATCTTTAGTGTGCCCTCCTCTTCTCTAGCTCGTGCCAAGATTTGATAAATAATATGATAGAGAAAAACCCTCTGGAAGAGGCTAAAGAAGGTGCCCTAGGCCATACCAAGAATACCCAGAAGCTCCTTTTCCAAGAATCCTCCTCTTTCCGGATCGATCTACTCCTCTCAAGATGGTGTGCCCTCCTACTGGAAACCCCCTGTAGCTGCACACTCTTTCTCTTTTGTACCTGTAGCTGATGTAGAATCCACCTATAACTGAATACTTATGATGTAGAATGGTGAGGGAGGAATATTTTACCTCCGTGACCAAGCTTGGACCAGTTTGGGTGGGATATTTCACCACCGAGCTGATCTCTAGGGTTTGTTAAGTCAAAACCCTCAAAACCCCCAAGTGCATGGGCTCACTAGCAAGAATCTAGATATCAAACTGATAAACAACATCCTAAGAGAATAGAGGCCCCTATCTCTCTTTTATCCTCCCTTCTCACGTTGTCTCTCCAAGTTGTTGATGATTGCAACTATGTGAGACATTCTCCAGCTTACAAACCTAAGAGAAAGCCCCTGAGAGGGGTGTGTGATTCCTATCTGAGACAGAGCAGGAATGCAGAGATGGCCTCCTCCTTACAGAGAGTTGAGAAGAACTCCAGATGATTCTCTTGTGTAACACAGTGAGAAAGGAGATCTGTAGAGTTGGACGTGCCTGTGGCTAAGCACAAGGTGAATGTGTGAAATCCCAAAGTCCTGGGTGCATCATCATGAGAAAAGAAATGAAAATGATGTATTAGCCTCCTCTGAGCAGAAGAGTTGACGAGAAATTCCATATGACTCTCTTGTGTAATGCAGTGGGAATGAAGATCTGTTGAGTGGACGTGTATGTGGATGAGCACAGGTGAATGTGATCCTAGTGGCTGAGCACGAGTGAAGAAGTGGTTCTTCTGTGTAATGCAGTGAGCCAAAGATATGGACATCCCTATGGATATGCCCCTAATGGATGAGCACTAGTGGATGTATAAGATCCCTTGCTATATTGTTCAAGAGTCAAACCTTCCTGTAACCCTAATTGTAATGTAAAGGGTACAGGTCAGCTCCACCTTAATGTGATTAATAATAAATGTAAAAGATAATTAATCTGGTTAATATTAATTATATTGTGAGCTAGTGAGGTCGGGTCTATTGTTCCAATAGACACTTTTGTTGACAGGTTCAGTCTAGTATAAGTAAAGGTAAATTCCCCATTGAGGAATCATATCTTTCATGTGAGTTTGGAAATTTCAGCAAGTACACCTTCTTGGGAAAAGTGCGCACCTCTCTTGGGCGCTAGTATTCTAGGGTTTAAGCACCCTCTTGTGTGCTAGGTCTTATTGGTGGTGAAAATATTTCTCTTGAAGAATATAGCAAAGGATTTGGATGGGTTTTCTTCCCTTGTTGAGAAGGGTTTCACAGGATACTTCTTGTGTTCTTGTGCATGGTGTTTCTTCTTGTGATCTTGGTTGCTACAACATTATTTTTTATGGTTAAGACAAATGCTAAAATGGAATGAACTTCATGCTTAACCTAGCTTATTAAAAAATCAACACAAGTGACCTTTCACTTTATTTTATTATTAATTAATTAAATCACTTTAATTAATTAATTAACCATTTTACCTCTAAAAAGTGATTTATCCCTCCTTATGGCTTCCCTGGCCACTGAAAGTCACTTCTCATCATCCTATCTTGTAGTGTTATTCCTCTCGATTCCGATGAGCTATTACACTAAGAGGTTCCTCCAATTATTATGCCCAATATGACCTTCTTAGTGAATTTAATTAACATATAGCCCATAATAATTCAAAATTACAGAAATCGTCGGAATGCAATAGAACCAAAGCCAAGTTGTGCGGAATGGATCATGATGATGAAATAAGATGAACGATGCAAGTCGGGCCTGTTATCGCACAATTTGTAGCAAGGATAAAAGGCTAGAGATTAGAGAGGCAAATTGGCATAAATGGAAACAATCCCACCCAATGTCACCTCAATGGGATGGTTCTTTTTGTTTAGGGTGGTAAGGCCTAGAGGAGACTGTTAATATTATGGTGGCTGCGGGAGGTATTTACCTCTACATGTGAACCTGACGAGAATAGAAGACTCCGGGAAGCAAGAGAAACCCTAATGAATTGG
>SNQJ01S0099914.1:66785-81612 GCA_010110895.2 Picea sitchensis | reverse complement strand
AGTTGATGTCTTGTCATTGTATCATTGATGTATTGATTGATAGCCTACGTTGTCATAGATGTAATTGATGTCAAAGATGTCAAGTGGTGTCATAGTGATGTATTGTCATGGATTGATGTATAGACGAGATGATGTAAAGGTTGTTCATTGTTGTCTTGTCATGGTTGATAGGAATAACCAAATTGATAAAATCCAAAGTGGTTCCCTTATGGTGAAAGTCCTCACAAGAAGGCGCTCTTGGATAAAGTTCTCAAAGTGGTCCCCTTATGGTGAAATCCCTCATGGGACGACGCTTTGTGAATTCCAAATGGTTAGGTAGCCCAACAGTGTGGTTAGGGAACCCAAGTTTGATTAAGGAATAATGTAATGAATATTAATGATTTTGATGGATAAACTATTACATATGGATAATATATGTCATGTCGTTTCCGGTGATATGTGGAACGTCACATAAATCCAAAGGAGATATCTACAAGTGATAATATCTACAAGTGTCTGAGGTAACCAAAGGAGATATAAGGCGAATTTTAGAGGGAAGAAGAAGTAAAGAATGCCGAAATTCAAGGGAGGATAAAGTTTTTTTATGATGCTTTCTAAGGTATGTTATTTACAGGTGATCTCACCATTTTCGCAATAAATATTTTTATAGAATGATTCAGACCTTGAAATATGGAGGTTGTTGAGAAAACATATCCATGTAATTGTGATAAAAATTTAAACTTGTGGGTCATTGTATTTTGGGATTTACACTCCGTGGAAAATAGGGTTTGTGGCTAGTCCTAAAACCAGTCTAAAATATGTGTTTTGGGTAAGAACGTCATAACTTATACATAACATATCCAAATTCAGTAAGACAAAATTTATTGGTTATAGTACAATCTGCATTATGTTGTACACTATTTTCAGATCCATATAACAAATATGCGGGGCATGCTCTACAAGTTTGCTCTCTAGAATAAGCCAAAATTCAGCAAGGTATGCCATTTTTTCTATAACTCCTTTTCTAGGAGGTTCCAAGCACTGAAACCTGGAGGAATTGCAGAAAATACACTGAAGAACATTGTGTACCATTTTACGACCTTTATTCATTACAGGTACAAAGTTATGATTGTTGCAAGTTAGGGTTGTTGATTAATCCAAAATTAGTCATGTGAGACTAAAGTAAAGTTTGATGAAAATGCTAGTCTCTTGTTGTTAAAGTTAAGGAAGGTTTGCAGGTCTATGATCATATACACTAGGTCTATTATAGAGTTACAGATTGGATTTGGATGATGAGATTGATGAGACAGGTTGAGGTGATAGATTGTTGTGACAGGTTGTGCATAGTTGATGCACTTGTGTTGGTATAGACTGTTGGTACAGTTTGACAGATTGATTTATGTCTACAAGCTAGGTATTGTACTTGAGGGTTGGATTCCTCACATCTCATTTGGTGTTGAGATACACAGGTTGGGTCTTGCATTGAGAGTTGGTGCTCTATTTCAGTTGGTGTTGACAAAACCCAAGGATTGTAGTCTATAATACAAAAGAAACTTATACATAATCTGGTGTTCCTTGTGTTCTTTATTGTGATGGTGAGTAACTCTTTGTTATTAATGTATGTAATTGAGATATATTTACATGCAAGAAACTAAGTATGAATGGAAGTAATAAGTAATGATGTTGTGAATGGTGATTGCTAACTAAAGTTTTGCGAGAAGTGTAAAAATAACCCTCACACTGATTCACCCCCCCCCTCTCTTAGTGTGATCGATGTGTACAACAATTGGTATCAGAGAATGCCTTCACTATAAGCATTAACAAGCTTGGAGGAGATCCATGGACACACAAATGGATGATGAAGTTCCAATCTTTGATGAGAAAAATTATTCAACATGGAGAATAAAAATGAAAGGGTATTTGAAAGAAAAAGGAGTAGGTATTTGGAAAGAAAGTATTGGTGGATCATTACCATTGAAGAATAAGTCAAAGTTTGTAGCTCAAAAAGAAGAAAAGAAGAATGATGCATTGGCTCTCAAGACCATTTTCAATGGACTCTCAATTTCTGTCAAAGAAAGCATGGAACAATGTACTTCCGCCAAGGATCTATGGCTGAAGCTAGAGAAGACATATCAAGGAAAAAAGGAAGACATTGAAGATAATTCCATCAAGAACAATGAAGGTAAAGACTCTCCAAAATCCTCTGATTTCAATAATTCTAAGTGTGATGATGTTGAATGTTTCTCTACAAGTGAAGAAGAAAATTTAGAAGTAGTTTGTGTAGAATCAGATGACAATTATCCTATAGATGAAGAGGAATATTTGTTGAAGCTTAAAGATAAAGTTTTATCCGAGTTAGATGATGTTATCAGTGAAATAGGACATTACTCAATTTATTTTGAGTATCTTGAAAAATACACCAAGGAAGTCCTAGAAAAATACCCAAGATATACCATGGAACTAAAGAAAATGCTTAAAGAAAAAGAAGCAAGTAAAAAGACTCAATCAGAAGAAAAAGAAGAAGAGATCAAAAGACTAAAGAATGAAATAGAAGAAAATAAGAAGATAGATGATGAGCTTAGAAAAATTCTTGAAGTTAATGTCAATCTTAAGACTAAATTGAAGAAACCAAAAGAATAGAGGAACTATTGAAGAATCAAGTAAATGAAAAGGAAGAGTCATGCCATAAGTTGGAAGTTGAAGTTGTTGATCTTATAAAGAAAGTAGAGAAGTCAAACACTCACATCAAGTTCATGAACAACTCAACAATCTTGGATGAGATCCTAGATAGCCAAAGATCTCCAAATGATAAATCAGGTCTTGGATACAACAAGGAAGTACATCTTGAAACCAACACTTCTAAGAAGCATGAGGTAAGTCCTTCATTCTCAAAAGGTGGAAGTAATGTTGCAAGTCAACCATATACACAAACCAAGGAAACTTTCAAAAGAACAAAGCAAGGAAGACATCAAGAAGCCATCTTTACACCTCAAACCAAATTCAGAAGAGAGACACCTTCAATATGGACACCAAAGCAAAGGTATGAAAATGTTTTTCATGGTCACTACTACTCATGTAATGAATATGGTCACAAAGATTTGGATTGCAGACATTATGAAAAGAAAGATAATGGAAGGTTTCATAACACCCTAAGGTGTTGGATATGTAATCAAGTGGGACACATTGCTGCTCATTGTCACACCATGAGATGCTACAATTGTAGTGGGTTTGGCCACAAATCCCAGGATTGATGGAACACAAGAAGACAATCTATGAGGAGTTCTTCATAGAGCATGACAATAAGAACACATGAAGATAGGAAGGAAGATGATTTTGAAAATATGGAAGCTCAGAGCTCAAGTTCTAAGAAGTTGGGACACCTTCAGAAGTAGATGAAGAAGACTAAACAACCAGAACAAAATGGCAGCCATGAGGCAAGCTCAAGCTTGATTTTTTCTGAAGCATATGCTGGCTCCTGTGGGAGAATTCATGTACATATGCGAGGTGACCTATAGAAAGGTCGCATACATACACGAGTTGTCTGTAGAACCGGCCACGTACTTGTGGTAAAATCCTTGGAAAATAAGGCTATGTAGATGAGTTGCAGCATGTTTGATGGTATAACTCTATTTTGTAGGGTCTGACATGGTTTATTATAGGTTTTCATGATTATATGTTGGCATGTGTATTTGATGTATGTATGCTGATGAAATATGGTTGAGTGTTGAAAGTCTATCTTGGATGCATGGTACTAACCATAGAGTGTGGATTGAGACATTTACTATTGAGGAAGAGTGTTGGTTATGTCAGTGATGATATGGCACGTTGTTTATGGGACAATTCATGTTGATGTGATGTTAGCTAGAGACATATCATTGATCTATTGAGGGACACTCTTAGTACATGTTTAGAGGTACTATTGGCTGTTTAGTACTTGTTGTAGTGAATGATTTTTGAAGCAGATCTGTCATGGTACATATGTGAGCTCCATTGATATATCTTATGATGTATTGTTAGAGGAATATTTGTTGTATGTCTCGGTGCATGCATTTGGCATGTGGTTGAGCTACATATTGGGACATCTAGTTGATGAGTTGATGAGGTGGTTATGTTGTACATCATTGATGAGTCATAGCTTGATATATAGTTGATGCATGATTGTTACATATTTGGTACACTATTAGAGGCACTTGCTAGTAGTATGACTGGCACATGGTTTATGGTTGATATGGCATACATGTATGGGAACACATCTTGATTGTAGTTCATCTTGTTGAGGTTTGGTGCATGGTTGATGCACTTGCTTTGGTACATGATGTATGGGATGCTATAGTTGAGACACTTGTTATGATGCTTGGTTGATATATTGATGGTTGNACATCTTGATTGTAGTTCATCTTGTTGAGGTTTGGTGCATGGTTGATGCACTTGCTTTGGTACATGATGTATGGGATGCTATAGTTGAGACACTTGTTATGATGCTTGGTTGATATATTGATGGTTGAGATACATGGTTGTGGAACTTGGTTCATGGTAGAGGTATATAATGAGTGATATGAAACTTGTTTGAGGCACATGGTTGGCATGTTGGTAGAGGCATATGGTTGGTACATAGTTGGCACATGTTCTTGGAATATGGTTGATACACTCCATATATGATATCTTATGGTATATTGCATGGTATTGATGTACATGGGTGTTGTGCATGGTTGGCACACAATATGGCACATGATGTACATGGTTTATGTTTTGTTTATGATTCTCTATTCATTGTTGACATATATTTTGCTTCATGATGTATGGTATAGAATGCGTTTGATTCATGGATAGGTCCAAGGATCGTCATAGGAAGAGCAGATCATTCTTGAGCAGTTGATCTATGTTCCGGTTGAGAAGTAACATTTGTAGCAGAAGCAGATTGTAGTGGTATCATATTGTTCATCTTGCAGAGAGGATAGGGGGAGACATACCCACATGGGGAGTCATTCTTCTTCCCATGATTCCAGGAGTAGAGATTCATCAGATGCAGGATAGAGAGATAGATGCTTGGAGAGAGAACACACATGCATGTTTCCAAGGGGAACGATGGTCACAGGGGGAGCATGAGCGATATGTATTCAACATTACATCATATTGATATCCATTGTTCAAAAGGGGAGATATTATTCAGAGGAAGCTCAAAGGAATCCAGACAAGGGGAGGATCCCCAAGTAGAGTTCAAGAAGGGGGAGGAGCCCCAAGGAGAGAACTATCATTTTCCATTGATGTCAAAGGGGGAGAGATAGTCACATTGATGTGATTGAGATGACTATTGATGAAGATAAATGCCATGTCTACATGTTGCCATCAATGATTGGTGTTGGTTACTATTATATTCTGTCTGAGTTCGTACTGAGTGACCCAAGGTTCATGTCTGTTCGGGTTTCCAACAAAGCCTCTAACACTATCAGCCCTCCTGGTAAACCAAAAGGCAACACAACACACAAAATGTGCTATGCAGTCTCACTCGAGATAGCTTTAATGGGTGGATGTAATACTCATGTGTTTACAACCTAGGATTGAGTGCGAGATATGAAAACTGTATATTGAACCACTATTATATCTTTTAGACACCAAGTACTGCCATTCATGATTATGCAGGAAATATAACAACTCATTCATTCTGTATAACAATATTTACTTAAAAGAAATAAAGATGCACATGCATTCAATCTCATAACATAGGTGTTACCATGGTTCACCCCCTCCCGGGCTACATCCACAAAGATTTGGCTCTCATCTCTTTTATTATAGTCGTTCTGGCACTACAGCGCCGCACGCTTACAACTCTTCCCAGTTGGGTAAGATCTATATGAGGTGGATTAGATCACACCAGGATCCTCAGCCTGCGATCTAACCCTCAAGATATTCCCTCCTTCATCCTCTCTATGTCAACAACTTACCCAAAATAGGTCATACAACAATATATTACATATCATAACACTCGTAGATAACTAGCTAAACTCGATAATACTTCGGACAACCCCCCTATGATACCTCAATATCTATATTTATATGTTTCAGGATCTTCAACCATTAAAATACGTTGCAAAAACCCTAACCCTAACATCGCTAGGTCTTCCCTGCATGCACACGTGCTTCTCTTCCTTCCAGCTGTCGCTTTCCTCGTGCGTGCCTTATTTCCCAAAAAATGTCTTTCTTTCTTCTTTGGCCCGCTTCCAACAGGCCCCCAACACTAACATGTGGCTCGTACCGAGCCACCTAACACAAATCTTCGATCTCCCTGGTGACAACCTGAAACTTCTCTTTGATCTTTGCTTCCTGTGTCTGTGCCTACACAATCTTCTCCTTGAGTGTGTCCACTATCTGGACTGCAATTTCTTCACTGATCAATTCCACGCACTCTTCCTGAGTCTGTGATATATGTGTCTTGGCTTCCTTTTCATGTGCCAGGACTTCTACTACCTGCTCTTGAAATGGTTCCATTTGAGCCTGACGCTCCTTCTTCTATGTTTGCACAATGGTGAGTTCTGCCTACAGTTTCTTCATGTCCTGCGCCCCTTTGATGCGCTCCGTGATGGACATTTTCTTCTTCATCTGCTTGAGGTCCTGGATAGCTGTGCTTATCATTTCTTCTTCCTTGTCCCACTTCTGGACTTTCTGATCCTCTTCTAACTTTGTCCAAAGTTGTGTTTCATTATCGAACAAGTAGGCTACTGTGCTGACTTATTTCTCTATCTTCTACAGTTGTTCTATTGCTTCCTTATTTCTTTGCTCCTTTACTGCTGGTGGAGTAGTGGGTGTGAGCTTCTCATGGAGATTCTCGATCTCCTTCTGATATTGATCGATTGCCTGTGCAATTCGATCAATATTTTATGCTGCTGTAAGTTCATCCGTCTGTGTGGTGTTTGGAATCTTCTTATATGTTCCTGAGACTTTCTACTCCAATCCATTCCTACACTCCCTTTCCTCTTGGGTTTCGAACTTAGCCTGCTCACATATTATTTCCAGCGCGTCCCGCTTCTTTGTTTCTTGCTGCAATTCAGCTAAGTATGTGCGTGCACGAGACTATACCTCATGGGTAATGCTAACCTGCAACTTGTGTAGAGATTTGGATGGTATCCGTGACAATACCAATTGGATTTGGCTTAAGTCCTTCAGGGGAGTCTACCCCATGATATCGTCCATGTGCAACATACTAGGTGTGATGTGGAATGTTGCGCTCATCTGCAGTATTGTATGAACTATGTCCCACTCTCCTTATTCTAGTCTTTCTTCTATATGTAATGCATATGGTCATGTTCCCATGCTGCTGCCCACTGTTTGCGCTTCCCCGATCTGCTTGAGGAATTGTCGCATGTCTGCCAGCTCCTCCTGAATCCTATCCCTGTGGTGCGCAACATTGTCAAAATCCTCAGCTATACAATCCTAAACCATTCAGGCTACCATCTCAGCATCATCCTCCGTGATTGTGTATTCCGTGGGTGTTCTTTGCACGTTCATTTTCTTATGCGTGCCTCCTTTCTGATTCGTTGGTCTCTTATTAAGGTATGGTTCTTGGGGATTGGGACTTGGTGTGGTCCCTTGCGCGGCTTTGGTCTGTTTCGACTGTTCTTTGGCCGACTGTGTATTATCCTTCTTCCTCTTCTGGGTCCTTGTCTTCATTGTGCCTTCGTTTGTTTGCTTTGTCTTTGTTTGGCCTATCCTCCGTTTTTTGGGCACTGGGACTTCTTGAGGTTGTGTTTCTCCCTGCGCTACCTCTTCTTCTATTGTCCTTTCTGGCAAGTCTTGGGTGAGGACTGGAATCTTCCACTCGTCTTCCTAGTCTTTGATCACCATGTCAATGTCACCCTCTATGATATAGAAGCGCATTTGTAGCCACTTCTTTTTGGGGTCCTTCCGCGCCTATATCCACATCGCATGTCGTGTGGCCTTAAAGTTGGCGATGTCTCGGTACTGCGCGACAGCCTGTGGTGTGATCCTCCACATGTTGGAGATGGCTTCCTGTAGGTCGTGAAGGTATCCTTCGAATACAGCTATGTTTGTTTTCTTGTTCTTGGCATCTGACGCGACGCCAAGTGATAAATACCTTGCTCCATAATTCAGCTTGGGTTTAGTGTCAAAGAATGTGTAACTCGGTTCCTTCCATCCTACGATAGCTATCAACATGATTAGCCATGAGTAGTGAAATTATGTTCCCAAATCCTGCGCATCCTTGCAGTCATCCAGGAACAAGTTCAATAGATAGGGTGCCCAACTCACTGTGGTGCCCTCGACACACTAAGTTGCAACTACGACAACCCCAGCCAGAACTTCCTCCCTATGGAATTTTCTCAGCAGCTTATAGGCTAAGATTTTTGCGCCCATTTGTGTTGTGACATCATTGATCCTCTTGATGATGATGCCTCGTGTCCCCCTATCAATACCGTATTTCTTCTTCATCTCCTCCGCAAGCGTTTTCTCCTTTGTCTTATCGTCGAGGAATTACGCAGGATCCATGCCTCGGGATGGCAATCCTGTTATGTGTGTAATAAGCTCTACGTCTATTGAGATGATCTTGTCCAACCATATGTCCCCTTCATGTGTGACTGCTAACAACTGTTTAATGCACTGGCTTGCGTAATGACCTTTGCCAAAATGTGGTAGATCCAATAGACCTAAAATTCCTATTTTCTCCAACCCTGTTTCCCATTGGAGTGGCTGATCAATCGGTTCTCCAACCGGATTTATGCCCATAGTCTCCAAGTATACTCTCTTTGCAAATTCTAGAAACTTGTCTGTGTCTTCTACATCGTGGTCCGAGTATTTTAGCTTGTTGATCTTCCCTAATAACCTTGATTCCACTCGTACCCCATCTGGTATATGTGGTAGAATGAGGGCTGCGATGGGTTTCTTGTGAGGTGACCTAGGTACCTGCTGCTTGTCTTTCTTCGGTGGTGGCTGGCTCAAGGTGCCAAGAACTACCGTTTATGCTTCGGAATACCATTCTAGCTAACCTGTGACATCCTCTACTATTCCTTCTGGTGGATGGTCTAACACAGTGGTTTGAGACTCGTCTGGCTCGACTGCTGCTTCTTGATTCGTCACCATTCCATTGACTCTCAGAGTTGCTTCGATGTTCTCTAGTTGCGCCTCCTTCAAGGTTTTTGCGTCCTGGTTCTGCTGCTCCTGTGCCTCTGCCAGGGTATCTACATTCATGCCCTCCGGTGTTAGCTATTGGGTTTCTTCCACTACAGGTGTGGATTTCATCGATGTTGTGTTTGGGGATGGGGCTTCGTCGACATTAACGACCTCTGATGGTTGTTCTTCGCCTTCATTCAATTGTACCTGTGACCTGGTTCTAACCCTAGGTTGTCTAGTGGTTTGGCTTGTTTCTGCTTGCTTTGGTGGTGCCATAATAGTGAATGTTGATTGCTTTTTGGACTCCGCGGCTTCTGCACCTTCTGTGAAGTGTGATCTATGATCTGTATGCTCTCTCGCTCTCTATTTCTTCACCAGTGTCGTAGTAGACTATTTTCTCCCGCGTCCGTGCTTTGTATGGGCATCATATGAAACTTGTTGAATATGTTGCCTTTATGATGGGTTCAATGAACCTCCGATCCCTTCTTACTTTCCATTACTCTCCATCTCCATCTCCAGTTGGCGCGATTAATGTGGCATCCCATCGGTCCTTTCCATCATTCAATTCTTCATAACTCTGTCATTTCGTACTGCTTTTGTCATCTTTATGTTTCCTGCTTGTTTCCCTTTTGACCTGGTTGTTAGCCTTATCCTTGTCAAGTTTGTGTTCCTAAGTGTGTTTTGTCTTTCTTCTTTCGGTGCACTGCGCCTCTATTGGTATAATTTAATATCCTATTTTTATTTATTTTTACTGCGCGGTGGGTGGTCGACTATCCTTGTATGACTTCAGTCGGCTCCCATTGATCATCCCTCTAATTTCTACGCCTGATAAGTATTTCAACTGTACTGCTCCTCCATCTGTAACAATTTTTACTTTGTACTGTCCTAACCAGTGCATTCTGAACTTTCCTAGGTGTTGAAACGATTTGCTATCATACATCACTACTAGATCTCTTCCTTGAAGGTTTTCTTCTTGATGTGTTTATCATGCCAAGCTTTGTCCCTTGCTCTCTGAACTTGTTGGTGAAATTCTGCTAAGGCCTAGTCTTCCTCCATGGTCATTAACTGATTTAGTCACTCCTGTACTCCGCCTCATTCTGTTATATGTGTGATTTATGTTTCTGCATTGCAATCCTTCACTGGTGCAGCTTCCGTCCATCTTGTTAGGTACTTTGTCGCGGTGATAAAGTACCTAGCTACTGTTCTTTTTGCTGGTGGGTTGATTGGTCCCACAAAGTCTATTTCCCACTTATCGAATGCCTGCAATGTTATTTGTGGTCGTAATGGCATCTCGTCCCTTCTGTTTGGTTTACCTACCCTTTGACAGACATCGCATCTTTGACAGTACTCCTTCGAGTCTCTGTGAATCGTCGGCCACCATGGTCCTGTGCGCAATACCTTCTATGTGGTAGCTTTGCCTGCGTAATGTCCTCCTACTATTCCCTGATGGGCTTCTGTTAAGACTCTTGGTATTTCATGCTCCAACACGTACCTACGCAAGATGCTATTTGTGCCCATTTTGTATAAGTGTCAGGTGATCAGTTGATAGTATGCAGTTGTTGGCACAGCTGCAGACCCAGGGTTCACTCCAAGAGTGCATCAACAAAGCCCTAGCTACTGGCCCTTTCGGCAGCACCTGCGAAGCAGATGTAGTCTCACCCGAAGAAACTATGAGGGGGTTGCAGGACAGAGATGTCTACAACCAGGGGAATATCAAGTGGATCTTGTATACAAAAATCAAAACATTCATATATCTCTTGTCATCTAGATCTACTCTGCGTAGCTCTAAATAAGATCTAACACAATAATGCAATTAAAAACACAATAATGACAGAGATCCGGGAATCAATCACACACACAACACAAAATATACGTGGTTCACCCTCTCTCTATGGCTACATAGACAGAACTGTGCTTATGATATATTTAAGATAAAGGTTACAGTTCTTGTCTGCACTCTCAACTAGCATATCTTCGTTCTTCTCTCTCTTTCTCTCCCCTTTCTGCGCACCCAGCTGCAGGACTTGACCTTCACACACAGCTGAATATCTTACAATACTAGAAGGCTCTCTCAACACTTCTCTCTCTCACAATACAACAATCTCTCACACAACAATAGAGCTAGATCAACAACAATATCATACCAACCTGACCCAGGTCCTCTTGACCTTTATTTATACATTACAATACCTCACCGAAAGCCTTAGGCTGAAACCTAGGTGTCAAAACCCTAGATACCAAAACCCTAGGTGTCTAAAACCCTAGATCAACTTGACCCACTTTTTCTGGGCTTCGCCAGCCTGTTTTTCCTTCCTCGTCGCATGGTGCTCCAAAGCATCCAATGATGGCTTTCTTTGCTTGTTGAGTTGTCCACAGTCCTTCTTCCTTGTTGTTCGTCATCCCTAATATCCTCATCCAACGACTTGCTTTTCTGTACTTCGCTCCGTCTTTTCTTCTCTTTTTCTTACTTTGACTCAGTGACAGTTACTGTGTCTCCTGCGTAGTTCACGTTTGACGTTTTCTTCCTCTATCTTCGCTTCCTTCCATAACTAAGGGTCAAAAGGCCCCCAAAACTCACCTGTGACTCATTCTGTGGCACTTCAGATCTGATTCTTTCGTTTCACTTCGACTTTGGATTGCATAGGGCAGCCTTTTCTTTCTGCTTTATGCCTCCTTCTCATCCTTGTGCAGACTGTCTTTTCTATGTCTGGTACCCAGTTTCAACTACACCTGGTACCTAGACCCTTTTCCCGTTTCTTTTATTGAGAGATGCGAGGCAACTGGTTGTCATAATACGACTTCAGCCGACTCCCATTCGCCAATCCTTCCTTCCAGTCTCCCTTCAATGTCTTCAGCTGAGCAGCTCCTCCTTCTATAACATAGGCAATCTCATATGGTCCGAGCCAATGCATTCTGAACTTCCCAAGGTGTTTGATAAACTTACTTTCATACACTAGTACTAAATCACCTTGCTTGAATATCTTATTCTTGATGTGCCTGTCATGGTAGGCCTTTTCTTGTTCCTTCTGAACTTGCTGATGGAATCCTGCAATGAATTTGTCTTCTTCTAGTTCAACCAACTGTGCCAACCTCTTATGAACATCACTAACATCATCCATGTCTGTAAATGCAACAATTCTTAAGCTTGGTACCAAGTACTCCATCGGGACAACAACTTCCAGAACATAAACCAACTTGAAGGGGGTTTGCATTGTTAATTTCTTGCAAGTGGTTCTATAAGCCTAGAGTATTGCTGGTACTCTTAAATTCCAATCATCCCTATTCACGCTGCAAATGTTTGTCAATGTTGTCTCCAAGATCTTATTGAATGCTTCAACCGTTCTGTTTTCTTGTGGATGGTAAGGTGTACTCTTCTGATGGTGAATTGCAAATTCTTCAGTCAGGGCTTCAACTGTCTTATTGATGAAGTGTGTTCCCTAATCACTCATAAGGATCTTGGGGCATCCGAACCTGGTTATTATGTCATCAAATATAAAATGCGCAGCTGTAGTTGCACTACAATCCTTGACTGCTCTGGCTTTGGCCCATCTGGTTAAGTATTCTGTTGCAGTAATAATGTACCTTGCTTCTGTGCGCTTTCCTGGTGGGTTTATAGGCCCCACGAAGTCAATGGCCCACTTCTCAAATGCTTGTAGGGTCATTTGTGGTGCTAATGGAATTTCATCTCTTCGGGATGGTTTTCCAACTCGTTGGCATACATCACATGCTCTGGCATACTCTTTAGCATCTCTGTGTAACGTAGGCCACCAAAGGCCAGCTCTCAAAACCTTCTGCATAGTTGCTTTCCCTGCGTAATTTCCTCCTATGATGCCTTCATGAGCTTTTGCGAGGATCAATGGGCGCTCTGCCTCCATCACACATCTTCTTAGTATCTCATCAGGTCCCATTTTGTACAGCTGTCCAGCTATAAGTGAAAAGTCTACAACTCGCACCACTAGCTGTTTCTTCTGAGGAATTGTGTACTCACTTGGAGCCATTCCTGTTGATAGGAACTGGACTATGTCTACGAAGTGGTCATCAATATTTTTAATGGCGAGCAGGTGTGCATCCGGTAATGTATCCTCCAGAATGGTAGGTTCTTCGCCATGTTCCAACCTCGACAGGTGGTCGGGTCCCTTGTTCATTCTTCCTGGCTTAACTATGATCTCAAAATCATATTCTTGGAACAACAGAAGCCATTTTCATATTCGCCACCCCAACACTAGCTTGTTGACTAGGTACTTCAGCGTGGAGTGATCAGTAAGCATTTTAAAGTGTCCTCCCAACAAGTAGTGGCGAAATTTTTGCAGTGCATACACCATAGCTAGTCCTTCTCTCTCTCTGTAGTGGTGTAATTAACTTTATCTATGGATAATTTCCTGCTAGCGAATGCTAGTGGATGATCAATGTCCCCTTCTCCAGGTTGTGACAGTACTGCTCCTAATGCAATAGAAGATGCATCGACATGCACATGGAATTCTTTTCTCCAATCTGGGAAAACCAGAATGGGCATTGTGACCATCTTCTGTTTCAGTTTGTCGAAACTCTATTGACATTCGTCTGTCCACTCATACTAACAATGCTTCTTCAATAGCTTCTCCATTGGAGCTGTAATTTGGGAATATCCTTTGATAAATTTCCTGTAATATCCAGTATGGCCTAGTGTAGTGCACAGTTGTTTGGCTAAAGTAAGAGGTGGTAAATCAACTATAATTGCAATTTTAGATGGGTCATCCAGCAATCCCTGCTTGCATACAATATGACCTAATAGTACTCCAGATGGTGAGAAAAATATGCATTTCTTCAGATTCAAAGCAATTTGACACTATCTGCATTTTTCCAACATTAGCCTTAGACATTCAATATGATTTTTCAAAAAACTAAAAATAGTTCAGTCATCAAAGTATGCTTCGAAAAATTTATGCAAAAATTCTTTGAACGCTTCGACCACCACCTTAGAAAAGATGGCTGGGACATTCTTCAATCCAAATGGCATTACTGTATATTGGTAGGATCCCCACTCTGTGGCAAATGTAGTCTTATGACGATCCTCCTTGGCGATGTGGATCTGATGGTATCCTGAAAATCCATCTGTAAAAGAATATACCTCTTGGCCTCCCACATTATCCAATACTTCATCTGTGAATGGTGTAGGGAAAGGATCATGCAGACAAGCATCATTTAGCTTCCTGAGATCTATGAAGATCCTGATCTCGCCTATCTTCTTGTCTTGCACCACCATAGGGCTAATCCACTCCGACTCTTCGACGGGTTCAATAATCCCTGCTTCTAACATTCTGTCGAGCTCAATCTTCACTTTTTCCTTATATTTCAGGCTCAATCTGTAGGGTCTTTGTTTAACTGGCATCACATCTAGTTTTAAAGGTATTCTCATCTCTCCCATGGGTCCTTTGATTCCCTTCATATCAATGAACTTGGTCGGGAACACGTCCTAATATTCGTGCAATAACTCTGTAATTGTTAGGGTCCTAACCCACACATAGGTAGATTAATATATTCAGATGTAATAAAGGTCAATATTAATAAGGCCTTTCAATAAAATAGAATAAGGTGGATGTAAGAAGACCTAATAAAAGCTTCCGCTTCTAGAAGGATCTTCCTCTAGATGCTTCTCTTGATAGACATTTTGTATAAATAAGGGTCGAGGGTATGAAAACCCTAGCTTGGAGATTATTGTAACAGAGCGCTGCTCGATTGGAGGTTGCCC
>SNQJ01S0099914.1:28732-40001 GCA_010110895.2 Picea sitchensis | reverse complement strand
ATGGAACTCTGTATCGACAACTGGTGGGAAGTCTGAATTATCTCACCACAACCAGGCCAGATATTGCCTACTCAGTCAGCATCCTTAGTCAGTTCATGGCTAAGCCTCATGAGAGTCACTGGAAAGCAGCAAAAAGAGTCCTTTGTTATTTGAAAGGAACTATTGATTTTGGTATTAAATATACTGATGAATTTGATGTTAAGTTGGCAGGATATTCTGATTCTGACTAGGCTGNCATGTGAAGTTGTCTAGATGAGGAGAATTCTTGAAGACATGGGAGAAGAACAAAAGGCACCCACAGTTATCAATTGTGATAATCAAACTTCAATCAAACTTGCTAATAACCCTATGTATCATGCCAGAACTAAGCACATTGAAATTCAGCATCATTTTGTCTGAGAAAAGATACAATCAAAAGAGATTGACTTAATCTATTGTAACACCGATGAAAATATGGATGATATTTTCACTAAGCCTCTGGGAAAGGCAAAATTTGAAATTTGCAAAGAGTTGCTAGGTGTGGTAGAAAATCCATTTCTCCATTAAGGGGGAGTTTTGGAATAATGTAGAAATTAGGATGCTTAGTTAAGATTTACGTAGTTGTTGTGTGCCTGTTTAATTTAGGGTTTGCTGGTGGTTTCAGATCCACCTTTGTAGGAGATCAGTTCAAGGTTTTTGTGCTATTTAAATGTAATGGTTGGCTTCAATAATGCAATCAAGTGAGCTCTGCTCACAATTTGGTTATGCCTCTGTTATTTAATTCGGCCCTGCCCCTTGAGGGAGTAGACAACATCCGTGGTTGTGATGGTCTTTCTCTTGGCCTGCTTTGTGTATGTTACAGCATCTCTAATCACATTCTTCAAGAAAATACTTAGAACTCCTCTGGTCTCCTAGTAGATGAGTCCATTGATGCACTTGACACCTCCTCTCCTGGAGAAACGCCCGATGGGAGGGTTGGTGATGCCCTAAATGTGAGAACTTCCATGTGGGATTTGAGACCAAGATTTTTCATCCCAAAAATTTAATCTGGTGGAGTGGGTGTGGGAGATGTACACGGAGGGGACGTTGTTGGAGGCATTAGATCCAAAGATGGAGAAGGCATATGATGTGGGTGAGATGGAGAAGGCGTTGAAATTGGGGATGGAGAAGGCATTAGATCCAAAGCTGGAGAAGGCATATGATGTGGGCGAGATGGAGAAGGCGCTGAAATTGGGGTTGTTGTGCTCCACGGGGTTACAAATTCAAAATGTGAATTTGAATGGGCATTGATCCTTGGCGCCTTTTACTAAATTCAAAATTCAAATGAGCAGACTGCATTGGTCATCAATTGGCGTCGTTATCAATCCATATCATATCATATGCGCGATAGAAGAAGAAGAAATTATTTTAACGTCCACCAGGTTAACAATAGCCTATGGGACAAAATGCCTCACACATTGATTTCTACATTTCATCCCTTTGCTTGTTCAACTTGATGATGAGCTCCCTCAATTTCTCCATTGTCTCCTTGCTGAATAAATTATCTCAAGAGCTAGTTGTCCAGATACTTACATAACTGTCCCTATTGTCTTTGAAGGCTTCACACTCTAAAATGAAATGTTTTTTTGTTTCCACTTTTCTGGAGGTGCAAAACATACATGCCCTTTCTTCCCAAGCTTCCTTTGGTATTTTCCAATGCTCGGTTTCACAACAGAGTTGATGGGAATTGGTTCTTAAATGAGCAATAAGCATTTTGGCTCTCCAAGATATATTGGCACCTATGTACGTTTTTTGATGATGATTGTAAGTGGGGTTAAGCTCTTCAATATAATACTCTTTCTTTCTCCCTAGCCCTTTATCCAAAGTTTGTTTGTGGAACCTATCGATAACAAAATCTTTTATCACTTTACTGTTTGTAGGGCACATGTTCAAGTGAATATCCCATTTACTAAGCCATTTAATATTTTGTCACATCCATGTCTTCTTTCTTTTGCACAATATGTCATTGAAGACGACCTTAGGCCAACAACCGTCTTCCATTCACTCAATTTGTTTTAGATATTTTATGAGTCGCACCATAACAATTGCTTCAATAGGAGCAACCCCCATTTCACTCAACATGATATCACAAGGGACTGAACTTTTGATTTTAAACTTGTTTGTAATCAAGCATTTTTTAATCTTCTCAATTTGGTTCCATTGTAAGTCAAGTGCATTGTTGGCCCACAATTCACAACCATAGAGAACCACCGGGATCACTAAAATCCCAAAGAGAGTTTGCGTAGTCTTCCAATCCCATAGCTCTGTCTCTCTGCACCTATTTTGGAAAGCATAGAATTCTTTCCAACCTCTCAAAGTTATTTTCTTTCTACAACCTTCCCAACTTAGATTTTTGTTGAAGTCAATTCCTAGGTATTTGCAATCTACCACTTCTTCAATAGTGTTTCCTTCAAAGTAGAACTTATGTTGATTATGTTTTCATTCGCTAGAGAAAAATACCACTTTCGTCTTGCTAGTATTGACTTGCATCCCCACTGTTCTACAAAAGTGCTCAAGGGGAATTAAGTGTTCTTGCAACCCAAGAGTAGATTTAGCAATCAAAATAAGGTCATCTGCATACAAAATAATCCTTATCACAAACTCGCCCAAAAGAGCACCATCATTGTCCTATAAGTTTAACCGCTCTTCAAGTTTTTCTATATATAAATCAAAAAGGGTAGGGGACAATGGGCACCCTTGCTTGACCCCAATATCACTCCTAAGACTTTTGGAGAAACCAGCTGACATTCTGATTTTGACTTTAACCTCCTCATATAGCCTATGGACAACTGCTCTAATATGAATAGGAACCCCAAGTTCCTCCATTCTATGTCAAAGCTTATCTCTAGGGACTGTGTCAAAAGATTTTTTGAAATCGATAAAGCAACAAAAAGCTTCCTCTTTTTTCTCCCACACTTTTTCAATGATGTGCCTTAGAGTTATACCGTGATCAATCATGGAGTGTTTAGGTCTGAAGCCTACTTTCCCTTTAGCACGCTTATCTCCTTCTTCCGCCCACTTGTTGATTCTATTTTCTAGCATACTTTCGAATAACTTTACGAACCAGGGGTTTATCATTATGGTCCTATAGTTGGAGGGATTATTGACATCACCACTCTTGCAAAGTGGTATTGCTAGGCTCGTTATTCAATCTGTAGGGAATCCCCACTGAATAATGTTGTTGAAAATTTTCATAATGTGAGGTGCAAGAGTTTTTGAACCTCACTTTAGATATTCTACTTGGAGTTCAACTAAATCTTTTGTTTTTCCAACACCCAACTTTTTGATACCCACCTCAATCTCTTGCACCTTTAAAAGAGCTTAGCAGTAGTGTTGACCAAGGGGTGTCAACCTTAGGATCTTGCTCATAAAGCTACTTTGCATACTCGAACCATTGATAAGTTGTGATATTATTTTTAGTTTGTTTCTTTCTAGTTTGAAGTTCCTTCCAAAATAACTTGGGATATACCGTATGGGCATGGCACATTTGGATCACTAATGGAAGGTGCAGGGTTTATGTGGAACATATGTATGGTCATCCCGCTGACAGAGTATTTAAGAATCTTCAGCTGGGTGTATAGTGCTCGCCGTCAAAGGTCATCCTAGCCTGGCCCTTCCATCCATCGAACAGAGTTCCATTTTGATTGAACATTAATCCCACCCCCCGCAGGAATGATGGATTTGAGTGGGCAAGGAAATGATAAATCCATGCAGTCTGATTTTGATATGAGAAGTAAGGTGGTTTGTCATGAGATTTCTCAGGTAAGGTCTGTATTTGTTAACTATGGGTTGAATCTCTTTTGGGATTTTTAAGTTATTCTTGGCAGTGCTTGGCAGTGCTTGGAGCACCACAGGTTCAGGCTAGCATATCAAACCTCTCGATCCTCCTTGGAGCCTCTCCCATTTACTTCAGGAGGCATGAGGTAAACTCAATGCCCCATGTGTTACCATAGACGAGGGTGTTGGTACATATAGTGAAAGAGTGGGAACTAGGCCTCTGTTCAGTGTAGAAGCCCAGCCTTTCCACAGTCAGACCATAGGCTTGATTTCAGAGGTAAGTTGAGAGGGAAAAGAGAAGACGACCAGTAGCCACCCTGCTTGGCCTCCAAGCATCTCTCAGTTCTCAGCTCATGCTCTTGTGAAGGGACAGAGACAGTCAACAAATATGAATGAGAAACAAACAGAGGGGAAGCCAGTAGTTGGGGGTAGAAAAACCAGGGTAGTCAGAAGAGGCAGACCACAGTCACGCAAAAACCCCAGCAAAGGAAGCTCTCCCATCAAGCAAGTTAGAGCAGTAATCAAGGTTAGGGAAGCAGTAACGAGGTACAACAAAAGGTTCCCAACTGCAATCAAGGAAGAGGTAGAATGAATTGAGAAATTAGTCAGGGAAAAATGAGGAAATACCTCATCTGATGACATTGATGTAGAGCTCATGGACTAGATACCAGACACAGGCTTTTCCCATAGCAGGAACACTTGTATTTCAAAATGGTTGATTCATACTGGCATAACAAATCTTTCATAGCCCGGATAATTGAAGAACAAGGTGTATAGAAGCAATCCATATTGGACAAATTGGACTTCTTAGAGGAAAAATATGAAGCATTGGTCAAGACAATTTGGGGCATGGAATTTATGGAGCAAGATTATAAACAGGGGGGCAGACAACAGCCACATAGGCCCAAGCAGGCACCAATCCAGTTTACATCTATGTGGACCCAACCTCAGAGGCTGAGGACTAGGTGCCTCTCTGACTGGTCTGAGTTCTTTTTTAAATTAATCTTTCATGTTATGTATTAGAAGGGGCATATCTTTGGTTTTGCCTCATAAAATAGACTGTTGGTTGGCAATTTTTTTGTCTTAGAAATAGCTTATGTTCTTTTTATATTGTTATATCAAGGTTCCCTGAACCAGATAGATATGTTGATACTATGAACAACTCTGTTAACACTGAAGAACATCACAGGCAGAATCATCAGATGTTTTATAGTTAGCTTGGAAAGCATTTACTTTTTTGTTTATTAATTAATGACTGAGTAGCTAAATTTACCAACAAATTAGTGCAGCAATTTTGAGCAGCAAATTACTTGGAGCACCATACGATTCAATCAGTGGTGTCAGAATTTGTTCTTTTCTTCCCCTTGGAGTAATACAACACTCCCCATGGAACTTGACTCTTCTCATTAAATCTTCGCACCTAAAATGTTCCTGAGCCAATTTTTTTTCTCAGAACACTAACTATTTACTGTTTGTTATGTTTGTTCATGTGTTTGCAGGTGTATCCTTAAACATGTGCATTTGGATTATTCAATGTTGATTGACCAGTGGATATGAAACATACAATCATAAACAAGACAAGATATAAGAACACCAGTAGAGAATCAACAATGTCAGATTTGACCTTTATTTAGATAGTAAGGAGATCCCGTACACAAGAGATCTGCAGATCTGGAAGAAAGCCCCAATAATAAAAAAATGGGTTGCCAGCCTATACAATAAGAAGAACAATACAAAGATGAATGCCTCCCAAAGGCTGTAAGAGAAGAGATCCAAGCCTCCAAAGGCCACCAGCAGGCAAGCTCTGACTGAAGATAGGAGAACCTAGTCATTACACTGCAAAACCTATCCAACTGGCTGAGTTGTGCCCTGCTCTGGATGATGTCAAACCCTCAAGTTTTGGCCCACCCTTTCTTGACCTCCAAATCCTTCCAAACTCCCCCGGAATGTAGATCGAGCTGATAGAAACCACCGGACCAAGTCTCAAGCTGATATGAGAAGTGTTGCTCCTCCAATTAGGCAATCCCTAAACTGAATTACACCCTCCCTGGTTTGATAAAGTCAAAGAGGGTACATTCTCCCCTCTAAGAACCTCCAAATACCACCAAACTCTACCAGATCATAGATCAGGCCATTGCAACCAAGATGATGAAGTCTCAAGCCAATCTATGAAGATTTGAGCCTCCAAACACTGAAAACCATTTTTTGCAATGCGCCCTCTTTCTCTCCAATTCGTGCCAAGATCACAGAAATAAACTACAAGGATAAACTCCTCTGGAATAGACCAAGAATGATGCACGAAGCCCTACGAAGAGAACCCATGTGTTACTTTTCCAAAATACCTCCTCCTTCCTCCAGATCGATCCAATATCTCCAAGATGGTGCACCCCCCAGCTGGAAACCCCCTTGGGTTGCGCCCTAGACTGGAAACTGCCTATAGAACTAACCTGCAACACTCTAGAATGGTGTGGGAGGATTATTTCACCTCTGGGACCAAGCCTGGATCAAGAAAGGTGGGATCTTTCACCACCGAGTTGATCTCTAGGGTTTTAGACTCAAAACTCTCAAAATTGATTGTGCTCAAGAGCTCTAATGAAAATAAGATAATAATACAGAATGAATAAGGAGTGTGCCTTGCCCTTTCCTTTATATTTCCAATCTATTCCTCCATTGAGTTAGTTTACCCCTAGGGTTAACTTTTAACCTATCTCATCTTTTTCTTTTTCTTCGTTGAGTTACCCTTTTTCCACAAAGTCAACTTAACTTTAGAATATTATATTTTCTGGTTGACTTTGTCCCCAATATGCCTGAGACTATAGTCTAGTGGGGAAAGATAGACTACTGAGTCTCTCCAACCCTCTTCATCAAGAGGTGGGGGTCATTATAGTCTCCCCTACTAGAAATTGTTTACCCACAAGCATTTCTGAACCTGTCTCTTAGATCAACTGCTCCCCTTCCCATGTGGCATCCTCCATAGGAATATTCTTCCACTTAACCAAATATTCTCTGATGCTTCTTTTCCTTAGCTTCCTCTCCCTGAATTCAAGTATCTCCTCTGGTATCAGTACCAGTTGTCCTTCTTCATCCGTGGGTGGAAATTCCTCGATAGGAGTGATATTCTTATCAACGACCCTCTTCAAACATGAGACATGAAAGACATTATGTATTTTGCTGCCCTATGGTAGATCCAACTCATAAGCCACGACTCCTACCCTCCTGCTGACTCTGTGTGGACCAAAGAAACAGGGCTAGAGCTTCTTTGCACCACTTCTCTTAATGGATTCCTATCAGTACGACTGGAGCCTCAAATAAACCAAGTCAGCGACCTCAAAGGTTCACTCAACTCTGTGTTTGTATGCCTATACCTTCTATTGATTATGTGCCCTCTGTAAGTGATCATTCAATTCTCTGAGGATGTCCTGACTCTGCTGAATCCAGTCCTGGACCATGGGAGCCCTGTTGTCTCCGAAGGTAATCTCTACAAAGGAAAGAGGGTCATAGTTGTATAAGGCTCTGAATGGCAACATACCAATGGACATATGATGAGCATTGTTGTAACAATATTCCCCCAAGTGAAGCCATTTGACCCATGCTTTCTATTGTCCTGCCACATAATTTCTAAGGTAACCTTCAACCCATTTGTTGACTATATTTGTCTGGCCATCCATATGTGGGTGATAACTGGTACTAGGTGTCAAGTTCGTACCTACTAGTCTGGAGATCTCCTACCAGAAAGTGCTCATGAACCTGCTATCCCTATAACTCACTATGGTTTTGGGCAGCCCATGCATTCTGAAAACTTCCTTGAAGAATAGGTCTGCAACCCGTGTTGCACTGAAATCTGTGGCAATGGAAAAAAAGTGTGAAAGCTTCGTCAACCTGTCCACCACTACGAAAATGCAGTCCTTGCCCTAAACCTTGGGCAACCCTGTGATGAAATCCATGGATATGCTCTCTCACTTCTGATCTGGAATGGGAAGTGGTTGTAGTAGTCTTGCTAGGTGAGTGTGTTCATATTTGTGGGCCTAGCAAGTGTTGCACTCCTTAATATGGCTCATCAAATCTTCCTTTAAACCCTTCCAAGCAAACCTCTCCCGTACCTGTCTGTATGTCTTGATGAACACTTGGTGCCCTGCCACTAGTGAATCATGGCATGCCTGTAACACCTTGGTCTTCAAGATTGATTCAGGAACCAAGAAAATTTGGCCCTTGTAGTATATGACATCATCCATAATCCGGAAATTGTCATCTATCACCTACCCATCCATCACTTCACAAGAAAATTTGTTCTTCGAATATTCCACCAAGAGGCGGGCCCTTCCAATCCACTGAAATATCGGTCATGGAATAAACTGATGATCTTCTGGACAAAGAATCTGCTACCACGTTATTCTTCCCTTTGAAAAATTTTATATCGAAGTCATATGCCTGGATTTTGCTCACCCACTTTTACTTCCTTTCATTCAAGTCCTTCTGGTCTAGGAAGTACTTGAGGCTTTTGTGATCTGTCCTTACTACAAATTTTCCCCAACTAAATACTGCCTGAACTTAGCCAATGCATGCATGATGGCTAGCATTTCTTTGTCATAGATGGTGTAGAGGAGCTCAGGACCTCTCAAATTTCGGCTTTCATAGACAATTGGGTGTTTGTTTTGCATAAGTACGGCTCCAATGCCTTCCCCTGATGCATCACACTCCACTGTGAAGGGTTGTGTGAAATCTGGTAGGGCCAATACCGGGCATGTACTCATCACTTTCTTCATTTTTTCAAAGGTGGCCTATGCTTCTGGGTTCCATTTGAAAGCCCCTTTCTTGGTCAAATTAGTCAAAGGTTCACAAAGTTGAGAAAAACCTTTGACAAACCTCTTGTAATAGTAGCAGATGCCCAAAAACCCCTTCAACTTAGTGAGTGTCTTAGGTGTGGGCCAGTCGATGATGGCTTGTATCTTTTCTTGATGTACATGTACCCCCTTCACTCCAATAATGTGTCCTAAATAAAGGACCTCTGTCCTCACAAATTCACATTTGGACTCCTTGGCATATAAGGATTGCTCCTCCATAATAGTCAAAATCTGTTCCACATGCTGAAGATGCTCCTCCCAAGTCTTGCTATAGATCAGTAAATCATCAAAGAAGACTAATAAGAACTTCCTTAACTTCTTGTTGAACAAATGATTCATGCACAATTAGAAGGTGGTTGGCTGGTGCATTAGTCAGCCCAAAAGGCATGACTGGAAACTCATAATGTCCATAGTGACATCGGAAAATAGTCTTGGAAATATCTTGCTCCCTCATCTTTATCTGGTGATAGCCAGAGCGCAAGTCAATCTTAGTGAAATATACTACCCCATGGAGCTCATCCAATATCTCATCAATCAGTGGGATGGGATATCTATTTTTGATGGTCTTCTTGTTTAGAGCCCTTTAGTCAATGCACATGCACATTGTTCCATCTTTCTTCTTCACCAGCACTACTGAATATGCAGAGGGACTGGAGCTCAGCCTGATGTGACCCATATCCAACAACTCCTTAATTGCCTTTTCAATTTCATCCTTGTATTTCTTGGGGTGCCTGTAGGGAGTGGTGATGGTAGGTTTCACACCCTCCTCCAACTCTATGATGTACTCAAACCCCCTATTTGGTGGTGCCCCTAGTGGTATAGGCTCAAAGACCTTGCTGTGCCTATCCATGATTTTCTTGATCTCTGGTGAGTAGTGTGTTTCCCCCTTTTTGTCTACCTTGACTTAAATTTTTCATTTTGTTGTATAAGCCATGTCATCCCTCTGGAATATGGCCTCCATGCACTTTGTTGTCACCACCCTTAGTGTGTTGCCTGTCATACCTCTGAGAACCACCTTTTTCCCTGTTTCTTCTGTGAAAGATATTTCCATGGTTTTGTAATTTGTGGTGATTGGCCCCAATGTACTAAGCTATTGTACTCCTAGGATGATGTTGGTGTCTGGAAGATCCATCACATAGAAATCCTGTGCCAAATTATGTCTGCCCAAAGTAAGTTTCATCCCTGGGATGTACCTATCACAAGGCATGGTGCGTCCACCTGCTACCTCCACATGAAATCCCTCAAATTCCACTATCGGTATGTGCCTTCTTTGCAGTAATGTTGAGTCAATGAAGTTGTGTGAGGCACCTATGTTAATGTTTAAGCCATTATTATAGTTCTTTGCATTTCAATAAATAACAACAACATAAGACAAGATCACTGAGAAATACACAATCACAGGAGACACAACATTTATCCTGGGAAACCCTCTAGGGGAATAAAACCAAACAAAAATTCCTTATTATAGATAGCCAATACAATGCCAAGAGATAACTCAAACAAGTATAGAAAGTCCTCTCCTAAAGATGCGCCTCTCTCTCTCTCTCTTCTCAAACTGCAACTTCGAAACTTGTCTCTCAAATGAACAAGTGAGTGTTTGTCTAAGTGAGGCGCTAGCATCCTTATTTATACAAGTATGGCACGTGTGAAGTGTCTCTTCACTGGCAGGGCCAACTTCTCAATCGGGGTGGTTATAACTATTGATATTATGGTAGCTTCGGGAGGTATGAACCTCTATTGTGACCTATGACGAGATTAGAATATTCTGGAAGGAAGCAAAGAAGTAAAGGAAACCCTAGACAAGATGTCGGTTGTAGAAATATAATTAATATGAATTAATTAGTACCCAGAAGGAGAAGTCGGCCCCATTAAGTCTGCCAGAATCACTATAAATACAGGGCACCATTCTCTCATTTAACACATCTTAGCAGTTGCAGAGAGCCAGTTCTGCACAGTGCAGTTGCCAGTTCTGTGCAGTGTAGTTGCAGTCTTGTGCGCAAGTTCTGGGGAAGAGTGTTGCGCCAGTTTTCTGGGTGGGACTATCTGATCATCTTTGGTTAATTTTCTTGCCTGGTGCATTAGCCTTGCTTGGCTATTGATTTCTACCAATATTCTTCTCTGTCAAGGTCAAGGTGCTCGGAGGGTGGCTTCAGCCTATGGTTGGGTGACAAGGGTATTGTCAATGGTAAAACGAGCACAATCTTCTATATTTTAACAGGTTATGGGCCCACACCTCCTTCATTCAGTGGAAGGAAGCATAATCGCTAGAATATTAAGCTCGTTGAGGAACTGCCACTAGGGTTACTAGCAGGAGCAACTTCCAAGACACTGCAGCTAGGGTTACTAGCAGGTGCAGTTGCAAAAACCCTAATCCTCTTGTTAAGGTACCTTAAGTGAAGGGATTTACCTAATCTCTGGATAGATCAGTGCACCCTCGCCCAGCGCATCTCCTGGTACTCTCAGAAGGCCAAGACGTGAAGTTTGAATTTCTGGTCAAATCTAGGGTTTGACCAAGTCAAAGCAGCCATGACTTATTCTATGAAGTTAGAGAACAAGTTAGATGGAGCCTCTAACTTCAGAGCGTGGAAGACAAGGATTGACCTCATCCTTGCCAAGAATAAAGTGTTGGATAT
>SNQJ01S0099913.1:0-29110 GCA_010110895.2 Picea sitchensis | reverse complement strand
TATCCACGGTGCTCGTCCAATTTCTTCTCCGGGATGACAAATCTTGGTTTTTTAACCGCTCTTGGTAAACAAATTCCTTTCATCTTCGCTTGCCATGCTGCTCCCAGCACTAGAGCTGTCTGTGGTTGTGTCGAATCAACATGAGATGTGTCGCCGCTCACAATGTTACGGTAGGGGGGGGGCGTCCCTCCTCCCGATGAAGCCGCCATGTTGAGGCCAGTCGGCAGTGACTGCCTATTCACGCTCTTCCGGACTCAGTAGAAGCTTGTTCGGCTTCAAACCCTGCTGCGCTGCATTCGTTTCTTCAAACCCTAGCCTTAAAATCTGCTGCATTTTAACTTTCACTGTTCATAGTTTTATTTTCCGAAACCCCAAGCTACTGACATGATGGTG
This sequence comes from Picea sitchensis, assembly GCA_010110895.2. Classification (NCBI taxonomy): domain Eukaryota; kingdom Viridiplantae; phylum Streptophyta; class Pinopsida; order Pinales; family Pinaceae; genus Picea; species Picea sitchensis. Next base: position 28,717 of record SNQJ01S0099913.1, on the reverse strand, counting down.
CCTTATTTCAATATTGAAATTGAATAATCCACAAAACACCAAAAGGGAGACACAGGGGACCAAAAAGAAGAGTACATAATCCACGCAAAAATGGAACTTTTAAGGGCTTGGCCTTGACCCTTTAAAAGTCTCGTTGGAAATAGAGTTTGAGAGAGTATTTCACTAGACTCTTCTCAAGTTCTGAGCATCAATGTTACAATCAAAACTTTCAAAATTTGACCCTTTTTACAAAACTTATGTCCTTTTACAAATGGCAAAAAGTGCCCCCCCATGAGCTAAAGTCATCAATGACTAAAAGATTGCAACTAAATTTTTTTTTTCACAAATGGTAAACCAAATCCTTAATCCACTCATTACTTAAAAATTGTGCTAGAAAATAATATTTTTATAATAAGAGGAATGAAACTTATTTAATTTCCAACTAAGCGAATTCAATCTTTAAATCCACGATACCTTCCAAGCAGCAATCATTTTATAGATGAGTGAATGTCAAGCGAATTTGTGGAGCGAATCAAGGAGAGACATGTCGTTGGTTATGACATCTAATAGAGGTGGAGGGCATGCACATTGTTTTGAAATGAACCATCTGCCACAAAAATGCACATCTGAGATCTCGCACTGGAATATGTTTCATGTCTTCAGGGAAGCCAACCACTCCATCCCATAGTTATTATCACTACTGATGTTATCGCTTCAGTTTGAAGGAAGCAAGTAAGAATATTGAATCTCAACTACACGACCAATTTAATGCTCCCCGGATTCGAAAGCAGCAAAGGGGTTTGATGCGCCTCGACCTTTGATATCATGTATCTTCAGAAAGGGATCAAGTTACAAGGGTTTTAGCAATCAATCCTTTTGGGCAGAAGAGAGATGCATCCCATAGCAGGAGTGAACCCTCCTTTTTCAAACCCTAATCAAAACCAGCAACAGCTACAAATGGCGATGGCGATGCTGCAACAACAACAAACCTCAGTTGAGTGACGAGCTTAAGACTCTCTAGATGGGTGATTTGCAGTTTTGAATGGCGATCCAGTCTTTGTTACAGACCTCGTTTTGGTCCTCCAAAATTCAATGGTATCCGTCCAAGCTTGAGAGAGAGACATTCACTCTAGGAATTTCTTGCGATTTAAGAAATGTGTCTTCCAATCCTCACCTTCCATATTGTTTTCCACTTCTCAGCTACAAATCTTCTACCAAATTATGTATCGTTGTGGGCATCCTTGCCAGATAAATCGTGAGCAAAGAACATAGATAAATAATGGGAAAATTGAGTGGATTAGATGCCAAATATGAAGAGGTGGATTGCACACTATAATCGCATGAAATCGCTGCAACATGGATCACTTCACGAGATCCTCGCTGCAAAAACAAATGTGATGAATCGCTGCAAATGAAATGAGATCTTGGAAGCGGATGTTGGATGCTGCAAAAGGGTCGATCCCTCCAATTCCAAATTCATGTGAATACCAATTGTTGTAGCATATTACAAATTTATTTCCAGCTTACCTTGTTCAGATGCAAGATATATAATTTTTACAATATGACTCAGATTTAATTCCCAGATTTAATTGATCTGAAACAATGTTTACAAATGAGCCTTTTTTAATAAAGAAGCAATGGATCTACAATATTTGAAATTGCAGATCTATAAAAATTTACAATTCAAAAAATGATGATTCAATCAATTATTGAAAAATTGATCGATGCAATCACAATAACATTTTTCTTATTTTAAAACAATAACAAATTACCTCAGTATCGTTTCTCTTGAGTTTTAAGAGATCTGGGTTGATGCCAAGAAGTCTTCCTTGCTTCCTCAATCCATCCCCAATTCTCTTCCATCACAATTTCACCATGGCTCTAATACCATGTTGACAAAGTGTCCTCAGACGCATAATTTTATTAATAAGGAAAAAGTGATTACAATCTGAAGTGAGGACTCATAATCAACTTGTTAAACTCAATTGAAGAAGGAGATTGTTTATATAGCTCAACTCTAAACTAAAATATATGAGAAAAACCAATCACATAATCACATGAGTATGATAGGTTTCCTTTACATAGAAGCTAGGTGTCCTTAGCCTAACAAACTAGAATAAACTAATTTCTAAAAACATTTAAACTAGAAAATACTTAGACTATAGAACTTTAGGATTATGAGGCTAGCAACAAGTCCTCACTAAAATTCTCCATCATAAGGATGCTTGCAATTAGACTCTTTTCCCTTATCTTTGATTCCTTTATTTATAGATTCTTGAGGAGATGATATCGAGGATATACATGGAATGAATGTTTTGCACATGTGAGTCATGCACAACCTTCACATGCAACTTCTAGATTTTTCCAACTCGTAGATTTTAGCTTTCCTTGAGATTTTTTGTTTTCAAAGCTTTAAAGGGGTGTCCATGGGTTATATATGGGAAACCTGTGACCGATCATGCTTATTCCAAAGGAAAATCATGGTCGTATGTGCTTTTATTAGAAACCAATGCGATCTTAATGTCCTTTTGAAGAACAAATTTTGTATGAGATCATTCATATTAACATAAGTATGTACTTTGGCTCATTACATATTTCTTGGCTTAGAGTGCCAAATATAAGTATAAAACCCTTGTGTCATGATCAATATTATTTATTATGTACCTATTCGTATTAAAACCATTATAATTGAGGACACACTAATGATTTTGTAAGCGCTCTAAAAATGTACCCAAAACACCCCCCACCCCTTATGATCCATAGAAAAATCATACTTTGACACACTATGATCTTAGCACACTAACATGATAAAATCCTAGACACACTATACCTCCTAACTGTTGAATTTTGTAACTATGGTCGGTCTTCATAATGTGAAAAATAAAAAGTGAAAAGTTGTGTTTGTATGGAGGCTAGTTTAGTATAAATATATATAACAAATAAAAAATTATTTATTATCCAAGGGACGCATCCTTTCATGGATGGTCACCATATGTTCTATACATATGAAACACTCATCATTGTAATAAAGTATTTATTATATATCATCTTATATAAAAATCAACATGGTATTAGAAAGGGACCGGGCTTGACTCCCTCACAGGAGGGCCCATGAAAATGAGAGAGATAGATTACCTTTTTGTTACATGGAAGCATATTCCTTCAAATTTTTGATGTGGAATTTTTATCAGCTATCACCTTTAAAATATGGTAGATTTTAATCTCCTCTGACTTGCGATCAGTCACATGAATAACACGAGAAGCAAGCCAGTCACAACAGGGAAACTTTTAGGCGCTAAATTTCGCCCATGGGCTAATTTTCCATGCTTTTTCCCCAAAAAATATTCGCCATTCTAAAAATTATTCGCTCAAATTCTATAGGACAACATTATTTTACCTTAAAAATCGCCAAAATTTTATAAAAACTATATTAAATCTTTAGAAATTTGAATATTTTAACAAAAATATCACCAAACATTTATAGTTGACATATAAAGGACCAGTAAGATTCTCTAAGGTTTCTACATTTCAAAATAAATTTCCATCCTTAAAATTATCCTTGAGTCACAAGCTCTATAATTATAGGCATTTTGTTTGAAGGCTTGGGTGACTGGTTCATGCACATATTATTATTATCATTCGATGGTGTAAACTGCTTCAATGTTGGTGCTTGCGCTAGGGAGGGTGGAGGTGCAGTCGAATAAAAGAAACTATATATTTCATAACTAACTTCGCAGCTTCCAAGGAAACCCTCAACTCCTTGACTTCTAGCATAATATGTGACTATATTATTGAAGGAAAATGATAGACATTTTTTGCATTCGTCAGTAGATATATCTTTCCAGCATTGGACCATACCATAAATATTTCAATACAAGGAGTCTACAGTTGTTCCGGAAGCATATCCAGATCAAGATGTTGCTTCACATGACAAATTTAGAGTCATGTTAAAGACACTAGGGCTGGAGAAATTCTATAGATTGTAATGATATTTTACAAAATAATCCATTCGACTGATTAAATTACCATTTTCGCAATGTAGTTAGCAGTCTTCTAACCAAACTATACCCCCAATGGAGTTCCCACATATTTGTTGAATGGTAGAGTGTAACATCCCCAACATCCCACTGGGCTTTGCCACATAAAAATTTTGAGTTGTATACAAAATTAAAACATATACAAACATAAAATCTTGCGGAAATTTACATATATAACTTTAAATAGACAAATACATTCTGCAAATGCACAAATTCATACAGAATAATAATAAAAATACACATGCAACACACACAGGAATAACCCATAAAAATAAACACATACATAATAATGCAATATGTAATTTAACACAAAATGGACACTTATCTTGGTAAAAATATCACCAACTACGTGCAGACCTTCCACGAACCTCCCAGCCTTAGACCACGTTGCTCATCATTCTCAGCAATGGGTCACCCCCGAGATGGGATTAAACTCCACCCGAGTAAAGGGATTCCTAACCAGGCTGATGTATCTCAGACAACAGGAAAGACTCTATCATAGGTGCCAACTCAAACTAACAGCCTACAATCCCTCATTCCCCACATACCTATCCCACCTCAGGAGGTGTGCCCCTTATCTGCTCAACAGTCCTTCGGCTGCCCCACTTCCTTTACGAGCTTCAACAACAGGACGTATAGGAAGTCTCAGAGCCCTATAGCTACAGCTTGGCACCTTCGGGAAATCAATTCCCAACAATTCTCTCACCTAGAGAGAAATTTCCCACGGGCCTGACAACCTGCCTCTTTAGTATCCCACAGGTCTAACAACATGCTTCTTCAGTCCAACTCCCAAGCTAACCAGGTACATATACATGTATGGGTACAGATATTGATACATGTACAGTGACAGGAAGGTACATATATAGTTATTGGTATAGGTACATGAAGGTAAGTAGGACAACCGAATGAGTGAGTGAATGATCATGGAATAAATGGGAAAATGAACTAAGTCCAAGCTATATGTATGCATGTTCCCAACTTGACGCTTGTCATGTTGAGAGCTACTTTGGTCCACTTGTCCCCATCCTTAGAACTTAGGATAAAATAATTATCCAAACTTTATACTTTAAGAAATATTAATAATATTCCTTTTTGGCTTAAGCTCCCTATCTTATCCCCTTATCCTTAACTTTTAGCCCCCCCCCTTTCCCTAACTAGTGGAGTTTAGTCCCCCATAGTCTTTTATCGTGGTCGGTCTACATGCAATGATGTATTATATTAATGATAATACATATACAAAAATAGGCTCACTAGCCTTTAACATCTACACTCTCTGGTCTAATTCCACACATAATCCTCCTAGCTTATAATAACTGGCTCACCAGCCTATAAAACACAACATATACACAAAGGCTCCCTGGCCTCAAAATCACGCACACTTAAATTTGTTGCGTGCAGTATCCTAGAATGTGCACACTTCATAATTTTAGTGTGCAGTACATGTGCACACTATGCCATTGAAGGTGCATACAAAAACGATATCAAAAAGATCACCAACTTAAGTACATTTGCATTTAAATTTACAGTTGGGGTTCCACCTAGGGTATTACAATCTTGTCCCTTTATTTATGCATTGTCCTCAGTGCATTATGTACACATATACAACCAAAATTTCAAAAATCCTAAAAAATATGTGGGAATTTTGCCCACATAGCATCTTCATGCTCCCAAGTTGCGTCTTCAAGACCGTACCAGGTCCATTGAACCTTTACAATCCCTATGGATCAATTCCGAAGCTGTTTGATTTTTCAGTCCAGAATGCATCCCAGATGTACCTGGAAAGCGCCTTATTGCTCCACCTTCCACTTTAATCATATGTGACTGATACTCTATTTTCTTTTTGTCCAGGGTTGCATAGATCCTTGGTACACTTCTGCCCATGTCCTCCACTATTTCATCTTGTTGTACATTGTGAACAGTTCTCACTTTTTCACCTCGACGAGGGCAATATCTAAAAATATGATCTCCTTTACAACCCCAACATTGAATAGGTGGTTTCCTTGGCCTTTGACCCCTTGTCTCAATCGTTCTGGGTTCTCTAGAAGTTGGTTGTCACTGAGGATTATTTCTGAAGAATGGTGGCTTAGTTCCCTTCTTCCTCTGATCCATCTTGAATTTCTTCTTATCTTTCCAAGATTTTTGGAAAGATGGCCTTACTTTTTGTTGATCATATAGGCATTTAGCTCATCTTATGGTCTCCTCCAATGTTTTGGGATCATCATATTGTATTTTGTCACTGATGAATGATGGAAACCCACTCAAATACCTCTGAATCTTAACTGTCTCATCCTTGATGAAAGAGACATACTTCGAAAGTTCTAAAAACCTTCTTTCATATTCATCTATGGTCATACTCCCAAGCTTGAGTTCAAATAACTCTTTCATTTTCTTATCATAGTATCTCTTAGTCAAGTATTTATTTTCAAAATACTTCTTGAATTCCCTCCAAGTAACATTTTTCTCTTTAATGTGTTGCACCTGCACAAGCTGATCCCACCAAATGGATGCCTTTCCCTTTAGTTGATAGATGGAAATTCTTCCTTCTACATGAGAAGAATAATTATGCAATTGAAAATGCTTTCTCATGCCCAACAACCATGTCTCTGCATCTTCATCCTTTTTGTGCTCACCATCAAATGTAGGAGGTTGGATTTCGTTCATTTCTCCTCATAGCTCATCCACCCCAGACCTATTATGCTTTATGATAGGGGATGAACTTGAGTTGTTGTGTGCTCTTTTATTAGAATGCCTCGAGGAGTGATGGTGATGTCTGCTAACACTTCTTGTTCTTATTTTCTCATCAGGATACCTGTGACTTCCCGATTTGCTTGAACCACTCTCCTTATCCAATTTATTTTCTATTATGTTCAAGCTCCACATTAACTTCATGTTGAATTCCTCCTGTTGCTCCTTGGATTTCATAATCCTTTCATTATCATTTTTATGGCTTTGGACATCCTTTTGCAAATTTTTAATGGTCTCTACCATATTCATGTTTTCATCCCTTCATTATCCATGTCCATTGGAGTTTGTTCCTTCAATGCCCATATGGACATCCATCCCTCTGATCTCATCTTTCTGACTATAAGTCCCATGTGTATCTTCCATTCCTGTGTACTTTGTGTTGATCCTGATCTGATCTAGTTGTTGTTAACTATGCAAAATATGTAGCCAACATAACTTTGTCATGCTAATTTTTTGATTTCCTGAAACTTGACTTCCCAAATCAATTTTATGGGTGAATAATTACATTCTACTATCCGATACCTTTCCAACGCCTACTTTCATGATCAATTATGAGTCTTGAGCATAAAGTTATGATTATTTGAAAATTTTCCTTATATATATATTCTCTTTACTCTTTAACTTGGTGCAATTTTGCACTGTAATTATGTATTTTTGCACCTACTCCATTGTATTTTGAAGGATCAGATCCTGTAACTAAGAGGGGGGGTGAATCAATGACACAACAATTATATCAATTTTTCATTTATTAGACAGGATTTTAACATAGTATTTTATCATGGAACCCAATTGGGAAAACCACAAACTCTTTTCTATTAACTACAAAATTGTTTTACATGTTACATAGAAGGATTATGTACTTCATCTTTGGTCAACATCGACTGATCAGGATGCACCCACACCCTGGTTTACCAACACCATCTGGTAGGAGGCTACGACCCCCTGTTTAGTCAGCTACAACTAACAAGGAAGCACCAACTCCCTCTGTAGGCACCAACCTGCCCTTGCACCACCCAACCACCCTTAATACATAGATATTATCTTTTCTTCTTGGAATCTGCTTTAGCTTTTGATCTTCTGTTCTGAACTGCAGAGACATTTTCTTCTCAACACTCTTCCATGATTATATACTCTTCAAATAGTGTGAGTGTGACACAACTGTGTCCCTTCATTTCGACCATCGCACCTCTTTGATTAATTAGTCTTAATTGTTGTTTATTTATTTTACCGTAAAGGCTTTTCATAAATTGATCATAGTCATGGATCAATTTAATCCTTTATACTCGATCCCAAATCTCTGTTATTTTCACAAGTAAAAATTTCTATGGAGGCACTTCCTTCAATCCATTTCATATGACCGATCATTACAGAACCACAAGCTTACCGAATATAGCGATGTATAACAGTTTCCTTTTAAAAATCTTATATCATATGACCATCAGAGGTAACCAGATGCTAAGAAAAATGAGTTCTTGAGCGCTTTATTAAATCAATGGTTACGATTTGATCTTATGATGGGATGAACGGCTAACAAAATTTCATCATTTTGACCTTCGGGTCTTCATGACTTCCAATATTTCAAAACTCTCGATTACGATATTGCTGAAACAATCAGATGGTTCACGTTTATTTTGAGAAGATAGATCAACAGTCTGATTTATACCTCGGTACACGTTTATTTTCGCGAAGTGTTTTCCAGATCAGACATCTCGTGTCCACTTCGAGACTCCGGTATTCGGGATTTCTATACTTGGGGAAAGTACTGATGGTATATCTCCCAACACAAAAATCTCGGAATGACGTAAGTTGCTTACGTCACTTGCTGACATGTCACGAGTCGAGTAGCTTCCATGTGTCACTCTAATTCGTGATTGGCATGTACCATAAATGTCGATTCATATTGACACTTGTCGCTCTTTAACTATGCCACATGTCCTTGCTGACGTGGTTTGTTGACTAACAGTTATGATCCAACGGTCCTCGTATGTCCTTATTCACTTCGGATTTCCGGGCTCCGGGTATTTCAAATCTAAAATTGATGGGGTGTAAGTTCCTTGCTTCTGTATACCTGAAGTGAATTATGTTCATTGATCAGGTTCTTTATATTAACGGTTAGATCTATTCTACAATGTAGCTCTTGTAGCTTTATCCTATCCTTCCACTTTAACACGATCTGACGACTGACAAGTATCGGATTTAATTCGACGGCTGACGGGTATTCGGCTAATCTAAATCTCAACCTTTTAGCCCCTCTTATCCTATCCTTCCACATTGAGATGATCCGATGGTTGTTGAGATTATCGAAGCAGATCAACGATCGACGATGATTGTGGAACTACAATTTATGAGTTATTTGATTTTTCTTTCATTCTCTGCAATCTATCCCTTCCCTAGATTTTGCGATTGCGCATCTGATGATCACGATTTAATCTGGGTTTCATTCATGCCATACCTACTGATTTTCAACGTGCCAATCTCTTCTGAGCTTTGATTTCTGCATTTTCTAACCCTCTTGAGATTTTATCATTGGATTTTTTATCCTATCGTGATCAACAATAGTCACGAATTTCTTCAGCTTTAAGGTGATGTTCTTCTGTCGATTATTTTTCTTCATGATATTGACCTCGCTGCTCTGCCTTCTATGACTATTGACATCAATGACAAAACTTGAATGACAATTTGTCCAACAATATCCCCCTTTTTCATTGAGGGAAACACACCAACTTTATACACATTCTCCCCCTACGGTGATGCTTCTGTCCTCTGAAGTTACTCTCCCCCTTTGGCATCAATGGAAAAGGGTTTATTCTCCGATGATTTGTTTGTATAAATATTTCTTTGACCATTGGTAACACCTCTTGCAATCACACTTTTCCTTTCATAACTGACTGACTCCTTCTGACGTTGATTTCTATCTCCCCCTGAATAGGTTCCAACTGATGCATTATTTTCTTAAGATATTTAGGTAGGAAGAAGGATTACTCCCAATTTTTTCCCGAGGTATTCAAATACATCTCTGTTTAAGGGTTTTGTAAAAATATCTTCCACCTGTTCTTGTGTTGGAACATATTCCAATTTAGTGTTTTTGTTTTTAGCTTGATCTCTTAGATAGTGATACTTTATGGGAATGTGTTTCGATTTTGAGTGCTAGACATGGTTCTTAGAGAGACTTATCGTGCTTGTATTATCACAGTGGATAATAGTGGGTTCTTCAAATACTATTTTGATGTCTTTTAGAGTTTGTTTCATCCATTCCAATTGTGTGCAAAATTCTGCTGCTGCAATATACTCAGCTTCAGTGCAAGACAGAGAAAATGAGGATTGTTTCTTGCTTATCCAAGAAACCAGTGATTCTCCCAAAAATCTCATACTTTTTCTGTCATCTATACTTCCTGCCCAATCATCATCTGAATATGATTTTAATGTGAATGAGTCCTTTCTAGGGTACCACAATCCAAGATCTATGGTTCCTTTCAAGTATCTAAAGATTCTTTTTATAGCTTGAACATGGCTCTCCTTTGTTCTGCTTGGAATCTAGCCACCATCCCAACAACTTTCTTGACATCAGGTCTGGAAGCTGTTACATAGAGCGAATTTCCAATCATTGATCTGTAGTGTTTTGGATCTACAGTTTTGGACTCATCATCCTTTCTTAATTTGCATCCAACTGTCATAAGTGTACTAATAGGTTTGCAATCTTCCAACTGAAATCTTTTAAGCATATCTTTAATATACTTAGATTGCTGAATAAAGACTCCCCTTTTGGACTGTATTATTTGTAATCCAAGGAAAAATTCAGTTCCCCAAGCAAAGACATTTCAAATTCTTGTTGCATCATCCTAGCAAAGTCCTTACTCATTTTTTCATCATCACTACCAAATATAATATCATCAACATACACTTCCACAATGATCATGTTATTACCATCAATTTTACAATAAAGATTGTTGTCTATTGATCCCCTTTTTAGGCCCTATTTTTGTAAGAAAAAATCTAGCCTTGCATACCATGCTCTAGGTGGTTGTTTTAGCCCATAGAGTGCTTTCTTTAGTTTATAGACATAGTCCCTTTCTTTAGTTTACAGACATGGTCCCCTTTTTTGGTTAATTGGAACCCTTCTGGTTGCTTAATATAGACGTCCTCTTCTAAATTTCCATTGAGAAATGATGACTTGACATCCATTTGGTACACGTTAAATTTTCTATAGCTGGAGAAAGATAAGAACATCCTAATTGCCTCTAATCTGGCCACAAGTGAAAATGTTTCTTCATATTCTACTCCTTCAACCTGAGCATACCCTTTACATACTAATCTGGTTTTGTTCTTGATTACTTTCCCATATTCATTCATTTTATTTTTATATACCCATTTAGTTCCAATGGCATTTTTGTTTTTTGGTCTTGGAACTAGTTCCCAAGTTTGAGTTTTTTCAATTTGGTCCAATTCTTCATTCATAGCTTTGATCCAATTCTCATCTTTACATGCCTCTTTGATTGAGCTAGGCTCAACATGTGACAACAATGTTATTTCTGTTTGATATAGTAGTTGTCTTCTTGTGTGCACTCCATCATTTATATCTCCAATATTCAGTTCTTTGGGATGATTCTTTTGAGTAATTCTTGATGGTGTCTTTGTATATTTTCTTGGGAATTCTTCTCTTATCTCTCCATATTGACTATCTTCTTCACTTTCACTAGTATCCATATCATATTATTCCCTTTCTTTTTCATTCTCTTCTACTTCTTCTAGTTGAGTGTCGAATGTCTCATCATCATCTTCATCTTCATTTTTAGGTATGGTCTCTTGATTTTTGATTCTTATCGTGTTTAGGTCATCCACCTTGACATCTGCACTTTCAACAATCTTATTTGATCTGATATTGTAGCATCTGTATGCCTTTTTGTTTGAAGCATATCCAATAAAATTACCATCATCAGATATGGCATCAAATTTTCCAAGACTCTCATCTAGTCTTTTGATATAGCATTTACTTCCAAAGACCTTGAAGTATTTTACTGATGGATCTCTTCCAAATCATAGTTCATAAGGGGTCTTATCACTATTAACTCTGAGCTAAACTCTTTTCAATATGTATACTTTTGTACTTACAGCTTCCCTCCAATATCCATCTGACAATTTTGCTTCATTGAGCATAGTCCTTGCAGCCTCTTGAACTGTTCTATTCTTTCTCTCAGAAATCCCGTTTTACTGAGGTGTTCTGGCAACAGAGAATTGTCTTTTTATTCCATGAGTTTCACAGAAGACATCAAACTCTTTTGAGTTGAATTCACCACCATTGTCTGATCTAAGACATTTTATTTTTGTCTCCTTTTCATTTTCAACAAAGGTTTTAATGGCTTTGAATTTGTTGAGTGCTTTTGATTTTTCTTTGAGAAAACATATCCAACCCATTATAGTAAAGTCATCAATGAACAACATAAAGTAAGTCTCTCCTTGCAAACTCTTTGTTCTCGTAGGTCCACATAGGTCAGTGTGAACAATCTCTAAAGGTTTAGAGGTTGTGTATTCTTTTGCCTTGAATCTTATTCTAGTTTGCTTCCCTAGTTGACAGTGTCTACACATAGTATTTGAGGGTTTTATGATTTTTGGCAAGTTTATTAATGCACCAAGGTTGTTGACTTTAAAAATATTGTCAAAGTTAATATGCCCCAACCTTCTATGCCATAGCCAACTTTCATCTACTGAATTTATATGACACTCCTCATTCAATTTTGCATCTAGTATATATACATTTTCAAGAGTTCTAGGAGCAGTACCAACTAATTTTCTTGTGTCTTCTCTCCTAATATCACATTTTTAGGAATCAAATATGTAGAAGTGCCCCTGATCACAGGTTTGACTGAAACGTAATAAACTAGGCTTCAGTTTACTGACAAGTTGTACATTTCTAGCTTTGTCTTTTCCCAGACTCACAGTGCCTTTCCCAAGTATGTTACTTGAAGCATTATCACCAAATGTAACTTTACATTTTTGTTTCTTTAAGTTTAAAAATTGTCCTTGTTACCTGTCATATGTTTTTAGCACCCACTATCAACATACCAGAGGTCCTTTTTATCTTGAGCTTTTAGGGCAATAAACATTCTTTTTTGGATGTTTTTCCTCTCCAAAGTTTCTTTTGCTCTCTAATGACCTTGGGTTGTTCTGAGACTTCCATTAATATGTAATTAATGGCCTTATGTCCATGGTTATGACATCTGAAGCATTGTAAGTCCCCTTCTTGTAGAGGTGCAAAGGAGTTATAGTTTCTGCTTTTAACTCGATTTGTTGCTTGTTTATCCTTAAGGATATAGTTCTTAACCTTTAGATTTTTCTTTCTATATGCTCTACAATTTATAGCTTTGTGTCCAAAATTAGAGCATGAAAAGAAATTACCAGGAAAAATGCGAGGATACTTGTTCTGATAAACTTCTTTGGTATTGTCTTGTCTTCCTTCCTGATGGGTGGAAGTAATATTCTGGAGTTCTGATCATTACGTATCTTCTCTTCATTTTTCTTCTTGAATGTACTAAGGAGAACATCTGCATAAGATTTTGAGTTAACATGACTTTCCTTTTGAGAATAACCTATTCCATTTTTATTACCTCAATCCCTTTGTGTGGTAATAATCTTATCTAATATTTTAGAGCTATTTTCGGATTTTGTTTAAACGATTTTTGCATCCAGTTCCCTTTTTAGATGAACTATTTATGCCTCCATTTTTTCACAAGTTATTTTTTTTTCCTTAAGAGACTTTTCCAGACTTTCTTCGATCTTATTTGATTCTAAGATTCGTTTTCTTAGGTTGATCATGAGTTTTTCCATCTCCTTTTCTTCTTGTTTGCATTTTTCTTTTTGTTCAAGTACAAAACTTTTCAGTTGTCTATATCTAGTTTTGTAATTTCTTAATTCATCCAGGGCACTGAGAAGTTCTTCCTCCATATTAACTTATGCTTCATCTTCTAACTCTTTCTCATGTTTAATTTTTTTATATCTCATTAGATTCTTCAATACCTAATAAAAGGAATTCATCATCATTAGATTCATCGTTGTCACTAGACTTTGACGAACTGTTGTTTTCTTCTTTTGAATAAAAAATATATTTCCCTTCGTAAAAAAAAATCTTGTAGTTGGGTTTTTCCTTCTTCTTGTATTGATTATTTTTGTTTTCTTGATCTTTAGGGTCTTCCTGGGGATAGGGACACTTGGATGCAAAATGACAAACTTTTCCACAATTAAAACATTTGAAAGAAAATTTTCCTTTGTACTTCCTTGATCCTTTATGAAGTTTTCTAATGAAATTGGCTTCTTCCACATCAGATTCTTCATGATGACTGGATTGAGGTTTTTTCTTCTGATTTAACTTTGTCTTGGATGCCTTGAAAGTTGTTTCATCTTTTGTTGATTTATCATGCCCTATTCTCATTTCATATGCTGTAAAGATTCCATGGAGTTGATCAACTGTGAGTGTGTTTAGGTCAGATCTATCTTCAATTGAAGAAATATTTGCATCATATCTCATAGGTAATGACCTTAGTATTTTTTTCACAATGGGTTTATCTGTAATTTATTCTCTTGCCGCTCTAATTGAGTTGACCACTTCATCTACCCTATGAAAGTACTCAACAATATTTTCTTCTTCTTTCATTTTCATATTTTCAAATTGAGTTCTATAGGTATGTAGTTTGGCTTCCTTGACTTTGTCATCTCCTTCATATACAACCTCCAATTTGTCCCATATTTCTTTGGCTGATTTGCAATGCATAACTTTCACACATATAGAATTAGTCAACCCTGCTAGAATTCCATTAACTGCTCTTGAGTTGTCATTACAGATTTTCTTTCCTCTAGAGTCTTTGGGTGGAGTAGTTGGTTCAATGTAACCATCTACAACAGATTGACAGATATCAAAACCAAAAGCCAACATGAATTTATTCATTCTTATTTTCCACAGAGCATAGCCTCCTCCATTGAACAATGGTGCTTTGTTGTTAGACATTCCCTCTTGTTGATCCATCTTCAGAATCTACCTTCAAGTTTGTTAGACTGTGCTAAAGGAACCTCCTCTAATACCAATTGAAGGATCATATCCTGTCACTGAGAGGGGGGGTGAATCAGTGACACAACAATTACATCAATTTTTCATTTATTGGATATAATTTTAACATAGTATTTTATCATGGAACCCAATTGGGAAAACCACAAAATCTTTTCTATTAACAACAAAATTGTTTTACATGTTACATAGAAGGAAGATGTACTTCCTCTTTGATCAACACCAACTGATCAAGATGCACCCACACCCTATTTTACTAGCACCAACTGGTATGAGGCTATGACCCCCTATTTAGTCAACTACAACTGAAAAGGAAGCACCAACTCCCTCTGCAGGCACCAACCTGCCCTTGCACCATCCAACCACCCTTAATACATAGATATTAGCTTTTCTTCTTGGAATCTGCTTCAGCTTTTGATCTTCTGTTCTGGACTGCAAAGACATTTTATTCTCAACACTCTTCCATGATTATACACTCTTCAAATAGTGTGAGTGTGACACAACTGTGCCCCTTCATTTCGACCATCATACCTCTTCGATTAATAAGTCTTAATGTTTATTTATTTTACCGTAAAGGTTTTTCATAAATTGATCATAGTCATGGATCAATTTAATCCTTTATACTCGATCCCAAATCTCTGTTATTTTCACAGGGACCAATTTCTACGGAGGCGCTTCCTTCAATCCATTTCATATGACCGATCATTACAGAACCACAGGGTTACCAAATATAGCGACGTATAACAGTTTCCTTTTAAAACTCTTATATCATATGACCATCGAAGGTAACCAGATGCTAAGCAAAACAAGTGCTTGAGCGCTTTATTAAATCAATGGTTATGATTCGATCTTATGATGGGATGAATGTATAATAGAATTTTGGCATTTTGACCTTCGGGTCTTCATGACTTCCAATATTTCAAAACTCCCGATTACGATATCGCCAAAACAATTAGACGGTTCACGTTTATTTCGCGGAGACAGATCAACGGTCCGCTTTAGACCTTACACTCATCCTTTCATTGCTAAATCCGACGGCTATGACTTAATCATGCGTTGATATGGATGACTGTCATAATTTCAACACTTTTCCTTTCGGGTTTTCGTGACTTCCAACATGTCAAATCTCCCGAAGCTGTCAATCTACTGACGCATGTCCCTTTCGAAATTTCGGCGTTCGGGACTTCAGAGGTTTCGAATAAACACTGCTCCATTTTCCTCCAGAGTGATCAACTAATGAGTGAGCCATCAATGATAAAGACCCCTTGCTGTTAGTTAATGTTTCCACTTACATTATCCTTCCACTGAGTAGATTGACGGTCGAGGATGCTCGCGAAGTGTTTTCCAGATCAGACGTCTCGTGTCCACTTTGGGACTCTAGTATTCAATATTTCAGGATTTGGGGAAAGTACTGATGATATATCTCCTGACGCAAAACTCCCGGAGTAACGTAAGTTGCTTACGTCACTTGCTGACGTGTCACGAGCCGAGTAGCTGCCACGTGTCACTCTGATTCGTGATTTGCATGTACCAGAAATGTTGATTCATCTTGACACACATTGTTCTTTGATTGTGCCACATGTCCTTGTTGATGTGGTCTGCTAAATAACAGTTATGATCCAACGGTCCTTGTATGTCCTTATTCACTTTGGATTTCTGCGCTCTGGGTATTTCAAATCTCAAACTGACGGGGCGTAAGTTCCTCGCTTCTTTATACCTGAAGTGAATTCTGTTCATTGATCAGGTTATTTAGATTAACGATTCAATCTATTATACAATGCATCTCTTGTAGCTTTATCTTGTCCTTCCACTTTAACACGATCCGACAACTAACAAGTATCGGATTTAATCCGACGACTGACGGTTATTCAACTAATCCAAATCTCAACCTTATAGCCCTGCTTATCCTATCCTTCCACATTGAGATGATCCGATGAATATTGAGATTATCGAAGAAGATCAACAGTCGACGATGATTGAGGAAATAAAATTTACAAGTGATTTAATTTTCCTTTCAATCTCTGCAATCTATCCCTGCCGTAGATTTTGTGATTACGCATCCGACGGTCACGATTTAATCTAGGTTTCATTCGTGCCATACCTACTGATTTTCAATGCGCCAATATCTTATGAGATTTGATTTCTACGTTTTCTAACCCTCCTGATATTTTATCATTGAATTGTTGATCCTATCGTGATAAAAAATAGTCTCAAATTTCTTTAGCTTTAAGGTGATGTTCTTCTGTTGATTCTTTTTCTTCCTGAGATTGACCTCGCTACTCTGCTTACTATGACTGTTGAAATCAATGAAAACACTTGAATGCCAATTTTTCCAATAGATTTTTAGTATGATCTCAATTGGGTTTCTTAATATACATATTTTGGACAATCTGTCCAAGTTTCACCACTTTCTGGGTTCCAGGCTGCTAGTTACAACATGTTGAAGTTCTAGGCCAATTAGTGTTTTTGATCTGGAATGCTACATGTACCTTCTTTACCATCTTAAACATTTTTAACATGACCATAATTTTAATTAATCTCTAGGAATATTTTATATGGGTCAATAGCTTTCCATAGACTAGTCTTGTGCCTCAATCTGATTCCAGAGTAGAAAGTTATGGCCCTTCGAAGTTAGTTGGGTCTTAAAATTTATGCTCCACTATTTGTCCTGTAACTTCCTCATAAAAGATTTGTTTGACGAATGGTTTACACCATTAGAAATATCTATCCAAGCTCTTTCACTTGAGCTAAAGATAAATGTTCTCATGGTTTTTGAGTAGCTAAAAACGTTCCTTAGGGCCTCAAAAATGCGCTACAAAAATATGACCTTCAAACAGTATAAAATGTCGCAGAAATTCACTAGATTTCTATTGTTGTAGACCATCCAAACGACTTCGTGTGCAAAAAATTGAAGCTGTACACCCATATTTAGCATGTGCAACAACACCATAAGGTAGCGCATGCTCCACGCACCTATAACCAATGTGGATCATGTTATCACATATAGTTGTCAAGGGTCGCAGGCCGCAGCCACAAGCACAAAGCGAAACACTTAGAGCGATCTAATATGGACTCAAATCAAGTGAGTGAGTAAGTTTAGTTTTCAACGGAGGAGATTCCATTTGAAGTTCAGATTTGCGGCCCTCAGGCAATCGAGATCATAAATTTGCATGAATTTTAATGTCAGACATAGGTCCGAAGTCGCGAGGTCAATCCTAGCTGATGGTACTGGGAAGGGTACGTGGCGAGAGATCGACATTTCACTAACTCGCGGACTAGAAAATTCAAAGGGCAGAGTCATGAGGACTCACGAAGTTCGAACTCGTGAGTTCATCTAAGTCGTTCGATCGAGGAAAGTCATGGACCATTGATTTGAGGTGAGTGCATAATCGAAAATCGGGAGAAGGGAGGTGAGTATTCCTTCAACTTCCCGAGACGCAAAATCTCGATACACAAAGAGGAGATCTAGACCATTGGATCACGGGGAATTGTGGACCGTCGATTTGAGGCAAGCACAAAATAAAAAATTAGGAGAAGGGAAGTGAGTCCCTCAACTTCCTGAGACACGAAATCTCGATATGTAAAGAGGAGATCTGGACCGTTGGATCACGGGGAAACGTGGACCGTCGATCTGAGGCAAACGTGAAATCAAAAATCAGGAGAAGGGAGGTGAGTATTCCTTCAACTTCTCGAGACGTGAAATCCTGATACGCACCTTTTGGATAAGCCCTAGGTTATAGCTGGGGTCACATTGTTGAAGATTAAGGAGAGGCGTTGGCGCTCACTAGGCTCCAGTTCACGAGATCGGAAATCGGGAGAAGGGAAGTAAGTATTCATTCAACTTCCCGAGACGCGAAATTCTGATACACACCTTTTGTGTAACCGCTTGGTCACAGCCAGAGGTCATATCAATGAAGGATGGGTCCACAAAGGATATTAGCACCCACAACGCCTATATTGATCACAGAGGAAGATTTGCAGAGCCTCGAGGCATCAGGATTGACTTGAAGAAGTCGTGGGAACTGCTTGGAAACATTCATGGGTGTCAAGCCTCATCCTGATCCTAATGAAGGAAGTTATTGAAGATAGGGGTAACAGTTGAGACCTTGTCTCACCCCATAAATGGAAAGCGTTGCAGAGAGCAGGCATGAAGGCAGACTGTCAATCCGAAGCTTCCTGATGGACGGTTTTTCTTGCAAAACACATAACTGAGTTGGGCTCGCATCTGACACAAGAAGGCCTTCACAGTTTGACAAAGCAGGCACCAACTTGAAACTTTGAATGCAGGGGCTCAATCACGCTCCTGGTGGTTGCAACAATTCTCAGTATATGTATGCAATTTTGATATTTTTTTAACGTCAAATGGTTGAGCTAGGCTCCCTACTATTGTAATATTTTTATGAAGAACACTGGTTCTCTAGTTATGTATTTGTTTTTGAGACATCTTGGTTAATATAAGTCATATTTCTTGCTCCATCTCATTTGCCTCTGATACTGAGAGATTTCATGATTAACTGATTCACATGGATTTGTTGTTACTGTATTATGATGAATGCTTGATTATAATGTTGTTATATTTTCTTTCAGTTTCTTTGATATTTTAATTCAAGAGGATCTTGCGTTTAAGTTTTTCCTCTTTAGGCTGTTGGAAGACATGATGTCCATAGCATACCTCTACACTCTTCTCACCAAATTCTTCCCTCTATTCACCCTTACTCCAACCTACTGACTAATGTTGATTCCAGACCTCAATTGCTTTTGCATGCTCATCCAGATTTCTGAGTTAGAACATTATTATCATTGAGTCTTCTCCATTTGACCACCTAAAACTCATTTACAATTATTGTATAGACTAATGGGTACTGGGTTTATCCTTATTACAGTCCGAGGGTGATTCCTAGTGCTAACATCAATGGCATCATTGTCAGGGATGGATTTGATCAAATTGAAGAGCTCCCTGGGAAGAACGACATAGATCCAGCTCTTGATGGTAGACAAGAGAGGGATGCAAAAATTGACTGTAATCATCTACCTGGCGACTCCACAATCATATATTCCAGTGGGGAGGATCCTACTGACAAAAATATGAAGGGAATGACTAGGTATCAAGTTATGATTTTTTTTCATGAACTTTTGTTATTCTTTATCAACTCATTTTGTTTTTTCCCTTCACATATAAAGAGGATCATATTGTGTTTTGTTTATTCAGTTGATCACCAATCTTCCTTTATATATCCATCCTTGGAAGAAGAATGCATGCTTTCTACCTGTGTTGTATATGTATATATTATATCCTCATCTCAGCCTACTCATAAAGATGAGCTTCATATTGAATCTCCTCCTGAAATCAATCACCCTTGCAGCCCTAAGGAGGTTGAAACTAATCCATAGCCCCCTCAAATATCATCACATCCTACTGTTACTATTGATCCTTGCCTTCAGTGTGATAAGCCTCATATTCAACCCAATAGTTTCCAAACTAGAATCAAAGACAAGTTGTTTAAACCTTTAAAGCTTCCATATCATCTTCATCCTTATCCTCCTCATTTCTTTAAGTACTTTCCCCATTTTTCTGGAGAGGATAATGTTACAGCTATGAGGCATGTGGAGGATTTAGAGAACTTTATTGATCAATTTGAGATAATTTATGAGAATGTTACCATGAGGTTGTTTTCCAAATCCTTGTTAGGAGATGTTGATGTATGGTTTAAGGGTTTGGGAGATGACTCCATTGGTTCCTGGGTTGAATTATGCAATACATTTTTAAGGTATTGGGGTGATAACAAATCATTTGATCAATACCTACATGAGTTCACTACTTTGAGAAGGGGAAAAAGGGAAGTTCTGTCTACTTTTAATCGAAGGTTTCATATCTTGTATTGCAGCCTGCCCCTGGAAATTAAACCTTCTGAGACTGCTGCCATGGTGTATTACATAGTGCCTCAGCACTCTGACCTTTTTTTTTATCTTAGGGAAAGAAAATCTACATATTTATCACAGTTGTTCATGGATGCCGAGGAAGTGGAGGAGAACCTCCGAGCTTGTGGCAGGATTCAAGGGCAATATCATATCAACTCTGAACATGAGGGGGGTTTTACTTGCTGTCCCTATGAAGGAAATATTGTGGATGATTTTTTATTTGAAGTAGGTATCAACGAGAAGCTCTGTCTTGATGAAAATCATGTGTATGAACAGTTGGAAGCAACAATTACTACTATTCTTGAAATGAATATTTTTAACAATTATATTCTTGATGGAATTACTATTCTAAAGGTTGATCATAGATGTGAAGGGCAACCCATTTTTGATAAATACTTTAGTGATGATGAGAAACAAGCTTATCTTATATTTGATCACTATGAAGATAGTAAGGATGATGTAGAGGTTGGACTTGTCATAGAAGACATAACCTGAAATTTTGATCAAGAGCAACCCTTAGTTGAGGCACGTGAAGAGATTGTTTATACACAACTAGAAGTAAATCAACAGTCATCGGCGGATCAAAAGCCTCCTACGTCCAACCTTCTTCCACTTGTACCTATAGTTCACTGCATGCATATTTTTGACCCACAGATGCTTGTGGCTGTCATTCAATCAGGTGTTCCTGTAGAACACATCAAACAAACTGTCAATGACTATGACACAATGAAGGTAACCTTCCATAAGTTAATCATGCGTTGCCTTCAGTTTCATGACCCTATCGATGAGTACATAGAATTATACTTCTCAAATGCTTTGGATCATGCAGGCTTGATATTTTTAGCAGCATTTGAAAGTAATATGGGTGATCATAAGAATGAAATTAGTCAACTGCCACACTCTCCTTGTTTTTTATGGATCGCTTGCAGTGAAGCGAAGGATTCGATTATCAAACAACTTGAATGTCTATGGTGGAAGTTTACCTTCACCTAGCCCACTGTAAAAGTCAGTTAGTTTAGGTTTTGTACATAAATAAGCTCCCTCGAGATTAGGTGTGTTTGTTTTTTATTTTAAAATAGAATGGTTTAATTTCTCAGTCTGTTGCCTTCTACAAGATGTTTTCTGAGCATGACTCCATAGCCCAACAACTAAGGAACTGGAACTACTTTTTCTTGGTAGCTCATAGGGAGCATGCCATCCCCTATGGATCCAAATGTTATCACATATATTTGTCAAGGGCCGTAGGCCACAGCCACGAGCACAAAGAGCAACACTTAGAGCGATCTAATATGGACTCAAATCAAGCGAGCGAGTAAGTTCAGTTTTCAGTGGAGGAGATTCCATTCGAAGTTCAGATTTGTGACCCTCAGGCAATCGGGATCATAAATTTGCATGAAGTTTAATGTCAGACAGAGGTCCGAAGTCGCGAGGTCAATCCTATCCATTGGTGCTAGGAAGGGTACGTGGCGAGAGATCATCATTTTGTTGACTCGAGGAGTGGAAAAGTCAAACGACAGAGTCGTGATGACTCGTGAATTTCGAACTCGCAAGTTGATCTGAGCCATTGGATTGAGGAAATTCGTGGATCATCGATCTAAGGTGAGCGTAGAATCGAAAATTAGGAGAAGGGAGGTGAGTATTCCTTCAACTTCCCAAGATGTGAAATCCCGATACGCAAAGAGGATATCTGGACCATTGGATCACGTGGAATCATGGACCGTCAATCTGAGGCAAGCACGAAATAGGAAATCGGGAGAAGGGAGGTGAGTATTCCTTCAACTTCTCGAGATGAGAAATCCTGATACACAAAGAGGAGATCTGAATGTTGGATCACGGGGAATCGTGGACCATCGATCTGAGGCAAGCATGAAATCAGAAATCAGGAGAAGGGAGGTGAGTATTCCTTCAACTTCCTGAGACGCGAAATATCGATACGCACCTTTTGGATAAGTGCTTCGTCATAACCAGGGTCACATTGTTTAATATTAAGGAGAGGAGTTGGTTCTCACTAGGGTCCAGTTCGCGAGATCAAAAATCGGGAGAAGGGAAGTAAGTTTTCTTTCAACTTCTCGAGATGCGAAATCCTGATACACACCTTTTGGGTAAGCGCTTGGTCACAGCCGGAGGTCATATCAATGAAGGATGGGTCCACAAAGGATCTTAGCACCCACATCGCCCATATTGATCTCAGAGGAAGATTTGCAGAGCCTCGAGGCGTCGATATTGACTTGAAGAAGTTGTGGGCACCACTTGGAAACATTCATGGGTGTCAGGCCTCGTCCTAATCCCAATGAAGGAAGTTATTGAAGATAGGGGCGACAGTTGAGACCTCGTCTCACCCCATAAATGGAAAGCATTGCAGAGAGCATCCATGAAGGCAGACTATCAATCTGAAGCTTCCTGATGGACGGTTTTTCTTGCAAAAAACATAACTGATCCGGGATTGCGTCTGACACAAGAAGGCCTACACAGTCTAACAGAGTGGGTGTGGACTTGAAACTTTGAATGCAGGGGCTCGATCATGATCCTAGTGGTTGCAACAATTCTGAGTATATGTATGAAATTTTAATATTTTGTTAACGTCGAATGGTTGAGCTAGGCTCCCTGCTATTTTAATATTTTGATGAAGAACACTGGTTCTCCGGTTATGTATTTGTTTTTGAGACATCTTGGTTAATATAAGTCATCTTTCTTGCTCCATCTTATTTTCCTCTGATACTTAGAGAGTTCATGATTAATTGATTCACATGGATTTGTTGTGACTGTATTATGTTGAGTGTTTGATTATAATGTTGTTATAATTTCTTTCAGTTTCTTTGATATTTGAATTCAAGAGGATCTTGTGTTTAAGTTTTTCCTGCTTAGGCTGCTAGAAGACCTGATGTCCATAGCAGACCTCTACACTCTTCTCACCAAAGTCTTCCCTCTATTCACCCTTATTCCAACTTACTGACTGAAGTTGATTCCATAACTCAATTTCTTATGCATGCTAGTCCAAATTTCTGAGTTAGAACATTATTATCATTGAGTCTTCTCCATTTGACCACCTAAAACTCGTTTACATTTACTGTATAAACTATTGGGTACTGGGCTTATCCTCATTACAGTATGAGGGTGATTCATAGTGATAACATATCACTTCTCTATCATGCCAATAACTGGTGCGCACTACTTTTGTGTCATGCGCCAATATCCATCGCGCACAATTTTGGTTCATGCACTAATACCTGTTGCATTCAATTTTTGTGTCGTGCACTAATATTTCACTTACATTTTACTGTACATGCTACACCATGTCAAAGTTTAGTACACCCCCACCGTGCATGAGTATTCCATGCTCACAATTAACTAAACTGTCGCACGACAACATATACCCACATTGTGTGCGCACCAACAAAATTCCTCTACGCTCTGTCAATACTAAGCACACCACGCGCACCATTATTATGTGTGTGCACACTGCGTGCACCAGTATTACGCATGCACCATTCAATCTGCACCGTGCAATGCTAAATTTAGTGTGCACACCCCTACACCAATAGTTTCCACGCATTACCATTTTGCACCATGCAGCGCCAAATTTAAGTGCACACACCCGTGTGTCATTATTTTTCATGCATTGCCACTATGCATTGCGTAGCGCCAAATTTAAGTGCGCAGACCCGCACACCAATATTTTCCGCGCATTACTACTTTGCACTACACAATGCCAAATTTAAGTGCCCAGACCTGTGCGCCAATATTTTCCGTGCATTACCACTTTGCACCATGCAACACCAAATTTAAGTGCGCAGACCCATGTGCCAATATTTTCCGTGCATTACCACTTTGCACTGCGCAATGCCAAATTTAAGTGCGCAGGCTCGCACACCAATATTTTTCGCACATTACCACTTTGCATCACGTAGTGCCAAATTTAAGTGCACATATTCGCGCACCAATATTTTCCATGCATTACCACTTTTCACTGCGCATCATGCATTTTTAGTGCACACACCTGCACACATTCATTTTTATGCGCATCAATTCCTCGTGAATTCCACAACACAAATTGGGGATTTTGCCAAACGGTTTTCCCAATTTTCACCATAGACATTCTACAACTATGAAATTTGTTCAATTTCACCCCGATAACACCAATTCAACCTCTACAACAACAAATCAACGTTGGTTGACATTCCTGGAACACATTTTTCCCAAACTCAATTCACGAATTGAGAATTTTAATCAACTAATCTCGCTCCATCTGTCATGGCTTCTTTGTAACTTCAAATTCAACCAATTCCAAGTCTAAATTTGCTAGAAATGATATTAAATTAAGAATATCTCACTACTTGGCCAAATTTCTCAATTTCCCCATGAATTTAACAACACAAATTGGGGCTTTTTCCCAATTCCACGCAATTGCTTATAATTTTTACCATGGATGCTCTGTAGCTTGAAATTTGGCCACTTCAAAATCAATTCTCTATGAAATTTTTCTTCAATTCAAACTTCTCATCCCATCTAGGCTCAGTGTTGAAAACTGGAGCTCTGATACCATATTGTAACATCCCTAGCATCCCACTGGGATTTGCCATATAAATATTTCGAACTGTATACAAAATTAAAACATATACATGCATAAACTCTTCCGGAACTTTATATATAAAACTTAAAATAGACAAATACATTCTGCAAATGCACAGATTCATACAAAATAATAATAATAATACACATGCAACACGCATAGGAATAACCCATAAAAATAAATGCATACATAATAATGCAGCATGTAATTTTACACAAAATGGACACTTATCTTGGTAAAAATCTCACCAACTGCGTGCAGACCTTCCACAAACCTCCCAGCCTTAGACCTCACTACTCATCACTCTCAGCAGTGAGTCACCCCCAAGCTAGGACTAAACTCCACCCGGGTAAAGGGATTCCTAACCAGGCTAATGTATCTCAGACAACAGGAAAGACTCTGTCACAGGTGCCAAATCAAACTGACAACCTACAGTCCCTCATTCCCCACATTCCTATCCCACCCCAAGAAGTGTGTCCCTTCTCTTCTCAATAGTCCTTCGACTGCCTCACTTCATTTCCAGGCTTCAACAACAAGATGAACATGAAGTCTCGGAGCACTGTAGCTATAGCTTGACACCTTCGAGAAATCAATTCTCGACAATTCTCTCACCTAGAGAGAAATTGCTCACGGGCCTAACAACCCTCATCCTCAGTATCCCATGAGCCTGACAACCTACTTCTTTAGTCCATCTCCCAAGCTAACCAGGTACAAATACAGATATGGGTATGGATATCGGTACATGTACAGTGACATGAAGGTACATATATAGTTACAAGTACAAGTACAAGAAGATATGGAGGACAGCTGAATGAGTTGGTTAATGATCACAGAATGAATGGGAAAATGAACTAATTCCAAGCTATATGTATGCATGTTCCCAACTTGACACTTGTCATGTTGAGAGCTACTTTGGTCCACTTGTCCCCATCCTTAGAACTTAGGATAAAATAATTATTCAAACTTTATACTTTAAGGAATATTAATATAATATTCATTTTTGGCTTAAGCTCCCTAGCTTATACCCTTATCCTTAACTTTTATCCCCCCCCTTTCCCTAACTAGTGGAGTTTAGTCCCCCATACTCTTTTACCTTGGTCATTCTACACGCAACGATGTATTATATTAATGATAAGACATATACAAAAATAGACTCACTGGACTTTAACATCTAGGCTCTCTGACCTAATTCTACACATAAGCCTCCTAGATTATAATAACTGGCTCACCAACCTATAAAACACAACATATACACAAAGGCTCCCTGGCCTCAAAATCACACGCACTTAAGTTTGTTGTGCGCAGTATCCTAGAATTTGCACACTTCAACATTTTAGTGCGCAGTACATGTGCGTACTATGCCATTGAAGGTGCATACAAAAATGATATCAAACAACTCACCAAATTAAGTACATTTGCATTTACATTTACAGTTGGGGTTCGACCCAGGGGTATTACATAAAGATTTCCTTTTGTGAACAGTAGAAGCATTGTTGTGCTATTGTGTTTCCACTACATTAATGGAGGATGCCATATAGTTGGTTAGGAATTTTTCCATACAGAAAAGTGTTATACCCAGTTTTGAACGTGCTTTTAACAAGACTATTCAAAATTGTATTCATATTGCTCTCAAAGTTACTACTATTTGGATAGCTAAAGGTGTGGTTGCACATATGACAGATGTGCATTGTAAATATGTCCATGAAGAGTAATGACGAAGGTTGAAAAATATAAGAGGGATCTAGCCTCTGAATTTGACATGAAGGATATTGGTCTCATGCACTATTATTTTGGATTATAAGTATGGTTGAAGCTAGGCGAGATCTTCCTTGGTCAAGGGAAGTATGTTATCACAATCCTTCAGAGATATGGAATGATGGGATGTAGATCCATGGCCACACCCATGATATAAAATTTGAAGAAGATGAATGAAGCAACTTTAGACTCAAATTTGGTGGACCCTACGATGTACAAACAACTAGTTGTGTCCATGATGTAACTGGTGAACACCAGTGCATATATATGTTTTTTTGTGAGTGCCTTGAATCAGTTCATGAGTGAACCAAGGAAATTGCACTGGGTTAATAAAAAACATATGTTGAGGTACCTACATGGTACAATTGAGAATGGACTTGAAGATACTTCTCAAGTGGAGAAGTAATGCTACAGGGATATACAGACTCTGATTGGGAAAGGAGTGCAGATGACAGAAAGAGTACCTCTAGTACCTATTTTAGTTTGGGATCGACCATGATATCTTGGATTAGTAGGAAACAAAATTATGTGGCACTCAAAATTGCAGAGGTAGAGTACATTGTAGCATGTGATGCTTGCACGGAAGTCATATGGATCTGTAAGTTGATTTTTGGACTATTTTGATCAGGTGTTGGATTCGACTGTGATATTATGTGACAATCAGAGTTGTGTGAAGCTTTCAGAGAACCCAGTGTTCCATGACAGGTCGAAGCACATTGAGATCAAGTACTATTACATCTGTGATCGAGTCTAGAAGGAAGAAGTAAAACTCTAGTATATCTCCATTGATGAACAGATAACAAATATTCTGATGAAGCCCTTGTCCAAAAGAAAGTTTGTGTACTTCAGGGACAAGCCATGACTCATAGAGATTGATCCTCTCACTAAGAGGGAGTGTTGATGGACGAAAATTCTCTTTGAGTTCACAGGTAGTGACCAGAGTGGAGAGAATGGTCCAGGTTTGTACCATGGATGAACATTCTCTCTGAGTTCACAGGTAGTGACCAGAGTGGAGAGAGTGGTCCAGGATGGAAATTCTTCCTGATTTCACAGGTAGTGACCAGAGTGGGAAGAATGATCCTTCTCCATGAGTTCACAATAGTGACCAAAGTGGGTAGAATGGTATAGGGAAGGCACTCTTCTTGAGTTCATAGTAGTTACCAGAGTGGGAAGAGTGGTCCTTCTCCCTGATTTAACAGTAGTGACCAGAGTGGTGAGATACAAGAAGAAAATTCTTCTTGTGTCACATATAGTGAGCAAATTAAGAAGAATGGTCATTGTAGCACAGGGACACTCAGTTGAGTGCCTGACATCTACGAGACACATGCATAGTCATGAGAATATGGTAGAGAATATGTATCTCTACACAATAGCTATGTGCTACTATAGTGGTTGTGTACCACTGGCAGTAATTGTGTGTCACTGAACAATAGTTGTGTGCTACTAGTTGATTACAGAGTATTCAGTGGAATACTAGATGAAGACTTCATGGAAAGAAACCCCCCTAGGTAAGAGGGAGTGTTGATGTTTCAACATCGAGAAAAAATTCTCCCACAATCATAATATTCTTCACTATATCTCATTACATTTCTTACACTTCTTTATATAGCTCTCTCTATATCCTAGGAACCTTCTAGAGAGCCTTCTCACATTTATTAC
>SNQJ01S0099912.1:2853-30945 GCA_010110895.2 Picea sitchensis | reverse complement strand
AATAGATCCATTTCAGAGTATCTCATTAAATGGAGGAAACTACCCGCTGAAGATTCCACTTGGGAAGATGAGTATTTTATACATAAGAATCCAGAGTTACTCAAGCATTGCAGACAACACTTGTCTCAAGGGGAGGCTCTTGTTAAGCCCTAATATTGGCTCATTGCCCCTTAATTGGGCCATATTACATTAGTAATGTTATTTTATTTATGTCGTCTTTATTCCATTAGTTGTAATTATTCCTCCTAGTCTCCTATATATACCAAGGAGACATTTTCATTTGGAATCATCTTGTATTTGAACATTTATGTGGGGTAAAAGGAGGTTTCCACCTCGAAGAGGCTTATTATTTGAAATTATCTCTTTTTCAAGGCATTGAGTACTTATTCTGAGGTTTTTCTATGCTATATTGATATTTGGTTCTTAACATCGTTGATGAAGTTTTATTACCCTTGAATGCATTAACCCAACACTCTTACCTGGCAGCGATTCATTGATGAGTTTTAATTCCATTGAATGATTTACCACAACGACATACCTGGCAATGATCCCTTATTGGATGTTGTATTATAGTGATGCTTATATTATTGAATGTTGTATTATAGCGATGCTTATATTATTGGATGTCGTATTATAATGATGCTTATATTATTGGATGTTGTATTATAGAGATGCTTATATTGTTGGATGTTGTATTATAGAAATTCTTATATTATTGGATGTTGTATATTAGTGATTCTCATATTGTATCATATGTTACAGAGATTCTCATAATTTAAGACATATATTTTATATGTTAGTGGACAACGGATTCTCATGTATCAATACAACGATTCCATCTATTGAATAGATAGTGAACCCTCATTTACATAGACAACGACATGAATTATATGATAGAAAACAAATGGAATATAGAATAGAAATTGAATTAGCACTATCATCGTTTGACAACAACTTTTTACATTGAATTTAAATTGTTGAATAATCAAGAAGATTCACTAGGAAGTGAGCACATATGTTGAATGACAACAACTTATACTTGATTTTAAATTGTTGTATGATAGTAAGGATTCTTTAAACAACGATTTAATATAGTAAATATTCATGACATCGATACATAATCTAATGCCTTGTTAATTTCCTTTTCTAACTGTTAATTCTTTTGTTAGACAACAATCTCATTAAGGGATAGCCCTATATTTAGACATCAATGTCATCATTATATATCATTAGTGTTAACATCTTTATTATCTATTATTTTGTATAGACAACGAATATGATTGGACCGAATATTATTTGGGGACATCGATATCATTTTTAGAGATATTAGTCTACCTTTATGCTAACCTCTTGATAATAGTAACAATGTTAATAGTTCACATTCTTGGTCACAGTTTGGGACACATTTATGATAATGATAACATTTCTAGCAATCCACTCCTTCGCACTTAGACATCAGGATGAACGGATAATGGGTTATGGTTGATTGGAGAAGTCATTTAATAACTTGCACAGTTTAATTTGAGTGATGTCATATTGCATCTTGTCGACCTGTTGCTTGGGGACGTGGGTGTTGTCTTCTTGTCAGTTATTTCGGTCTCCTAGTGCATTGAAATTTTTCTTGGGTTATTGGTCTGGTTGTGTTATGTTGTGCCAGGGTTACCATCATGCCTATCGCCTTGAGATGACATGATTCCTATTGAGGGGATCATTGCATGCCCTGATGAATAGAGGCAAATGATAACCTGGTCTGAGTCTGTGCTCCCTGATGTGGGCATTTGTTCGTTGTAATGGTTATTGGTACTTGGTTTTATAACGCCTTAAGGCATTGGGGTTTGTGCGATGTAGAGGTCTAGTTCTTGGTCGCCAAAGCCACTGTTTCAGGCAGTTGATGTTGTATTTTAGTGTGTAGACGTTGTCTTGCTCGTGTAGGGTGGGTAGACGCTTTTATTGGTCCTTTGATTATCGCATGTTTCGTCCAGTTGCATGATGTGCCAGCATGTTGAGTAGTTGTTGTATGTTGCCTAATCTGCGTGCATTGTGTTCGTTGTCAAGCTGAGTTGTTTAACATATGTCGTGTTACCTTCCTGCTAAAAAAAAAATTGCACTTTCTTGCATTTCTTGTAGTCTTAACGTTGGGGGATGTGACATATGGTATCAAAGCCGATTCGACCCGCGACTTGGCATCACTACAACTTTCATTTATTGATTTTTGATTGTAAGGTTTCTAATTAAATTGATTTGTATTCATGCAGGTAATCATGGTTAGAGGAATCCACAGAGGCAGATGACAGGGTGCTAGGGGAGGAGGCATGACACCCCTGGTAGCATCCACTCCTGAGGGGTCTAACCCCCGGGGAGACAAACAGGTGGTTGGGCAGGAACAAATAACGGTGGGTGATATGGTTGGGATGATGAGGTATTTTTAGCGGATTTTTGAGGCACTGATCAACCATTTGGATATATATGAGGCTAGGGCACCGACACCCCCTGAGGGTCCACCGCGCGCTCCGGTCGGTACTGGTAGGATTCACTGCGAACTCAAGAAGGTCAAATTTCCCTAGTTCTTTGGTGCCCCGGATGGAGCAGCCGTCAAGGAATGGTTGGAGAATATGGTGATGTGCTTTGCACTTTGCGACTATACCTCCAACATGAAGGTCTTCATGGCGGTATTTCAACTGAAGGGGAGCACTCTTCTATGGTGGAAGATGCTCCTGCCACAATTAAACATGGTC
The DNA here is from genome assembly GCA_010110895.2 of Picea sitchensis. Lineage (NCBI taxonomy): Eukaryota > Viridiplantae > Streptophyta > Pinopsida > Pinales > Pinaceae > Picea > Picea sitchensis. The sequence continues at coordinate 28,210 of SNQJ01S0099912.1, read as the reverse complement.
GTTGAAGACATGTCATGGGAACTATTCGAGGAACGGTTCCAAGAGATGTACCTATCAAAGGAATTCATTGAGTGTCAGCTCAACGAGTTCAACGCCTTGGGACAGGGCAGTCGTACGATGCCTGAGTACAAGGCCTATTTTATGGAGTTGCTTCGGTATTCTCCACACCTTAATACCGAGAAACTTAAGGTCAACAGGTTCTTTTTTGGCCTTAATGTCAGAATTCGTGCCAAGGTTAGGATTCTGATGCCTTGAACCTTGCATGATGTCATCCAGAAGGTCCTCATATCAGAGGAGGATCTTATCAGCGGGGTTCAGAGCCGGACTCTAGCGAGACCAACAGGGTAGGCGTCACTTGGTGCATAGCAGCATCAGACACCAGCTAGGCACTCACTGAGATATTGTGGCTTCAAGAGACAATCCACTTTCACTAAACCTCGACAACCAATGCATAAGCAATAGACTCTTTACCAAGGACCACAACACCAGCACCAACATTGACCGCAACAACATAATTTTAGGCATGTTCAACAGAACAGACTAGGATTCCAGGCTGGTGGTCTGTCAGCTTCTACCTTGGGTACCAGGAGTACTAGACTGAAGAAGGGGTGTTGGACATGTGGGGAGCCACACTACCAGTGCAACTGCCCTGTGGAGAGGACTAGAGCATCTAGATCAACTGGACCCACTACCATGGGAGATTTGGGCAAGGCCCATCGGATCCATGCAATGGTGAATAACTACTAGGAAGAACACCATTCGACTATGCTTGAGACATCTGGTACCGTCGTTGACCGGACCCTTAGTATTTTGATAGATCCTAGTGCTACTAAGAGTTTCATTTCTGGTGCAAGACTAAAAAGAATTAAGGTAAAGGCAGTCGAACATGATGAGTTTAGTTTTGTAGAGATGGCTTCAAGAGCCAAAGATAAGGTGGGAGGGAATATTATAGGCTATACCCTTAACTTGGGAAAGTTTGTCACCAGGGGCAACCTGTACATCACGATATTGGGATCTTATGACGTTGTGATCAGTATGGACTGGTTGGAATCACATGAGGCGATACTCAATTGTAAGATGAAATGATTGAGCTTGGTCGATGATGAGGGACAGAGACACGTGATTGTAGGTCAGAACCAGGGAGTTTCCATGAGGTTCATCTCTTCCTTGCAGCTATGGACGAGCATGCATAAGGGATGTAAGATTTATGTGATCCTTGCGTTAAATGAGAAGGGAGTAGCGAAAGGTATAGAACACCTTCCATTGGTGAGATACTTTCCAGACGTCTTCCCAGAGGAGTTACCTGGGATGCCGCTAGAGAGGGAATTGAAATTTACCATAAACCTAAAACCAGGGACTGAACCGATAGCAAGAACGCCTTATTGGATGTCGACCCCAGAGTTACAAGAGTTGAGAATGCAACTGAAGGAGTTGTTGGACCCATGACTTATACGTCCAAGTGTGTCACCGTGGGGTGCGCTTGTTATTTTCATACAAAAGAAGGATGGGTCATGGAGACTCTGCATTGATTACCATCAATTGAACAAGGCAACGATCAAGAATCAGTATCCATTTCCAAGGATTAATGATTTGTTTGATCAAATGAAGGGTGTGGTGGTGTTTTAAAATATCAACTTGAGATCAGAGTATCACTAGTTACGGATCAAGGAGGATGATGTCCCTAAGACCACCTTTAAGACAAGGTTTGGACATTACGAGTTTACTGTTTTACCGTTTGGATTGACGAACACCCCAAGGGTATTTATGAGTTTGATGAACGGGGTGTTTCGTGAATACTTGGAAAACTTCATCCAAGTATTCATTGACGATATTTTGATTTACTCTCAGATGATGGAGGAGCATGAAGAGCACTTGTTCTTGGTACTACAGTGTCTGCGAGAGAACAAATTGTATGGGAAATTGTCTAAATGCTTGTTTTACCAATCAAAGATTCACTACTTAGGGAATGTCATATCCGATGAAGGTATCGTCATGGATCCAACAAATATCAAGGCTATTATGGAATGGCCTACATCGACTAATGTCTTGAAAGTGCATAGCTTCATGGGTTTAGCAAGATACTATCGACGGTTCGTCAAGGGATTTTCGAAGATAGAAAATATGATCATGGAATTGCAGAAGAAGAACAAGAAGTTTGTTTGGACCGATAAATGCGCAGAATAATTTTGGAGGCTTAAGGAGTCGTTGACAATGACATCGATACTGAAGGTCCCTGACATTGAAGCAGACTTCTTGGTATGCACTGACTCATCCAAGGAAGGCTTAGATGGAGTCTTGATGCAAGACGATCGAGTGATCACTTACATCTCGAGGAAGTTTTGAAGGCATGAGGAGAACTATGCGACACACGATTCAGAGTTGTTAGCCATTGTATATGCCTTGAGAGTTTGGAGACACTACCTTATTGGATGAAAATTTGAACTAAAAATGGACCACTACGGACTACAACACATATTTACGCAAAGCGACCAGAACACACGACAATGATGTTGGTCAAAATTTCTTAGCGAGTACGATTTCGAGATTACTTACATAAAGGGAACAATGAACAGGGTGGTTGATGCGTTGAGTTGGAGACCAAGCATATTTTCGGTGATGCCTCTTCAGATGAATCTACTTGAAAATATTCTAACTTTATAGCACGACGATGATTGGTACAAAGATGTCAAGGATTTTATCCGACAAAACACAATGGTGGTACCAAGATTTGAAGGATTTACGTTGGACAATGACGAATTATTGAGATTTAAAAGTTGAATTTACATACCTCCCAATGACAATTTGAGGAGATTGATATTAAATGAGGCTCACAGAGAAATATACATGGCTCATCCTCGAGTCACAAAGATGAGGGCAGACCTTAAACCCTTATTCTTCTGGAAAGGAATGAAGGAAGACATAGTCAACTACGTGGCAAGATGTCTAGAATGTTAGCAGGTGAAGGCTGAACATAGACATCTGACAAGATTAATACAGCTACACACTATTCCATAATCGAAATGGGAGGTCATTTCGATGGATTTCATTGTTGGATTTCCACTAATGGCATGGAGACATGACTTGATTTTTGTGGTAGTCGAAACTCTGACGAAGAGTGCTCATTTTATTCCTATACGTACGATGTATTAGGAACCTGACATAGCTAGAGTTTTCATTAGTGATATTGTGAGACCGCATGGCGTGCCTAGGAGGATTATATCTAATCGAGGATCAATGTTTACTGGACAATTTTGGACTAGTTTCCAAGAGGCCTTGGGAACCCAACTTAAATTTAGTACTGCATATCACTTGAAGATAGACAGGCAGACATAACAAACAAACCAAATCTTGGAGGATATGCTTCATATGTACATGATGGACCAACATAAGTGCTGGTAAGAATTCTTGCAACTCGTAGAATTCACATATAACAATAGTTATCAAAACACCATTAAGATGGCGCCTTTCGAGTTTATTTACAGGCGACCGTGTCAGACGCCTTTGATTTGGGATCGTCTTGAGGATAGGGTCCTAGTGGGACCAGAAGTGATCCAAGAAATGGAAGATCAAATGCAAACAACAAGACAGAGGATCAAAGAAGCGCAGGATCGACAGAAGAGTTATGCCGATGTGCACCGTGTCGACTGTAGTTACAAAGTTGGCGATCAAGTATTCTTGCGGGTGAAACCGCACGAGAGTTCAATCAAGTTTGGAAAGGGTGATAAAATCTCTCCTAGGTTCGTGGGACCTTTTGAGATTGTGGGAAAGAAGGGGCTTGTGGCCTATCAACTATCCTTGCCCGATTCTTTGAGGTGTATGAACGATGTTTTTCACGTAATGTTTTGAGATATTATATTAGTGATCCTACACATGTTATTGACATGAGTTCCTTGCAGGTATCTGATGAGGGTGTGCTCATGGTGGAGCCAATCCGCATCCTAGACCATCACTTTTGACAGCTACGACATCGAACAATAGATCGGGTCAAGGTCCAGTGGGACAACTATAGTCCACACTCAGCGACCTAGGAGGACATATATGATATGCGCCAACAATTTCCATTTTTGTTTGATAGATAGAATAATGGTATTGTGATATACTTTATTTCGGTACTTATATACTGTGAAACTTCGAGATGAAGTTTATACCAAGAGGGGATGTATGTAACATATCGCTCTTGCGTGCACTGAGTGAAATTATTCTTTGAGGACACTTGCTTGCAAGTGATCCAGATTATTATACTATTGTTCGTTTGATTATGATTATGAGGAATTATGGATATGATGATATGTTATTTTGTTGTATTGACATAAACAAGTGATATTGACTGGGTTCTCCTGAGTGTGCAGGACTTTGGACCTCGAGGATGCAGAGGCATCGATGAAATCGCTTGGACTATGGATCGAGTCAGGGAGTGGAATATTGTGGTTTGATTATTGTTGATATGACATATGCACACATGATTATATGTTATTATGATTGATTATTATTGCTGGTATGATTCGTTGATTATGCAAGCTGACGATAGCTTGTTGACCAGACTCACATGTGGAGTAGAGGGGTCATGCACGACAACCAAATAATTTGAGGAAGAGGTGTGGACAACAACCCTGCCACAACCTACTAAAACTCTTGTCGTGGCTCAAACTATAGGTTAACGATTACCTATTTAGAGAATACCCACGATGCCATGAGGGTAGACTGTGACAGTCACTCATGATGATTCTAAGGGGTGCGCAATAAGGGAGGAGCCTTATTCCTTAGAGGCCCTTATTCTCCCACAAGATCACCTGGAAGAGTATTGACTTCAGGGGTTTTTGATGTCTACCAAGTCAATCAAGAGGGGAGTGGCACCCTTGGAGAACGTAGTGCATCCTTAAGGGCACATCGCGCAAGGAAAACAGAAAGAGGTGAGTGGCACCCTTGGAGCACGTAGTGCGTCTTGAAGGGCATGTCATGCAAGGAAAATAGAAAAAGGTGAGTGGCACCCTTGGATCACCTAGTGCGTCCTGAATGGCACGTCATGATTTCAACGGGTAAGTGAATAAACCTAGTCGGCCTTAAAATGAATGATGTGATAAGTAAGATTTAAAAATAATTTCCCTAATAAAAATGTTTCCCAGCCTAGTGAAATTAAACATGTGGTAAAAAATAATAATCATAATTAAACATGTAACAAGAAGGGGGTAATAAATTCAATTAAACTATTAAAATCAAATTACAATGGGGGATTAAAATTTTAAAAGGGAAATGATTGTTATATCTACATATGCTAATTTAATTTTTAATTAAAAAGAAAAAGGGGTATATGGTTGTTTTTCCACACTTGCTAATTTGAGTTTTAGTTAAAAAGGGAAAAGAGGGAAACTTAAAAGAAACAGGAAACTAAAGAAAAAAGGGGAAACATAAAGAAAAAGGGAAACGTAAGGAAAAAGATGAATGTCTAACTTAGTAAGGAATCTTGCCTTTAAGAACTTTCTAATTATGAACTCAACTAGGAATTTAGTAAAGGCGTAAGTCATTTAAGATGCGTAAGGGGATATTGGGACACCAAGGAGCGTTTTTAGGAATGATTTTAGGTGGGTGAGGGAAATAAGAATAATTAAATAATTAATGAAATTAATTTTCTAGTGCAACTAGGGGTATGGGTGACATGTGCATGGGGGAGGTTTTACTGATTAAATTAATGAAAAAGAAATTAAATGGGAATTTGGGAAAGAAATCACTTAAAAACTCTATAAAAAGGATGGAGGAGGAGGAGTATGGATATCATCTTTATGCGTAACGTTACGATGCTGAATTTTTACCTTGATTGAACTTCTCTTATGGGAGTTGGGATACCCAGCTCGGGTAATGAGTAGTAGCTCAACCTTGCGAGGCGAGATGAGTGCTACTGGTTCTCTGGTATTGTGTGTGTGGCCACTTTGTGGCTTAGGGGGCTCAGGGGGAAGAAGAGTACCCTTAGCGTTGGATAGGAGGTACCAGTGAGGTCACATCGGTTGGCAAGCGAGAGCTGAATGGAGCGCGCGTGGGACAACGACTCAGAGTTGTCGCATTTGGCTACGATACACATGCGTTTATTTTGAATGGTAGAATAATATTGTTGTTGCGCTTTCATTACTGTACTTATATCATGTAAAGAATTTTGTTTTACTCATCGTTTTTAATCAAAGAAATTAAAGTCATCTCAACCTTATGCTTGTTGCATTTTGAGTTGATTTCCTTGGCGAACCCAACCCTGATTGCTATGAATTTTCTGTGTTTGTTTTATTGTTTATTAGAAATAATTTTTTGTTGTCCCTTATCCCTTTACACATCAATTTGTTCCTAATCATTCGGTCAGGAGCCGAATCGACGGTCGTCACTTCGGTGTTTAAAGACCTATAGATTATAATGCCCTGCTTTTCTATGCATGGATGGTGAGTGAAGGATAAATTTTTCCGAGACGTCTATCCCTTACTAGTCTCTGCATGTTATATCACCTCTGCATTTTAATGGTCTCAACATTTCTATCACTGTGATTTAATAATCTCTGCATTTGAAATGGTCTCTGCATGTTATATCACCTCTGTGTTTTAATGGTCTCAACATTTTTTATCTCTAGGATTTAATAATATCTATGTTTGCAATGGTCTTTGCATGTTATATCACCTCTGCATTTTAATGGTCTCGGAATTTTTGATCACTATGTTTTAATAATATCTGCGTTTTCATGGTCTCTGCGTTTTTAGTAAGCAATATTACCACCTTACCTCTAACATCAAGTTGTCTTTATACTTCAATGGATTAGAGATCTGTTTCTAAAACCATTTTCATTCTCGTTTTAAATGAGAGTCTGCGATTGTTATATTTTGGATGGCATTTTTACCTGCGTTGAAGTGGTGATATACCTATGCTTGTACCTATGTTTTTACCATCCTTTGTGTCTAGATCTAGAATCGTTCCTACTGTTGAAACCATCCTTTATAGGCATCCACTTCCCTTTTTGTTTTTTCCCATTTCGTTTTACCCAGCAATATGAATAGACAATGTCTGAACTTATATCTTAATGAGTAGACAGACAATGTTTTGAATGGTTTCAGAGACAACGTTGAATACATGCATCATGGACTAAGATTGTATATATAAATCCTAATGTTATACTGCACTCATTTGTTGTGTCTGCGAGATTATACACTGTATGGGTTTTTGATAGCATACAACAAAATTTTATTCTCTTAACCATGTCTGACTGCGAATTTAGATCGCTCTAAAATCCACAAATCTAGACATCTATAATTATGACAACGATTTAACACCTGCGTTATCATACATCAGGATTATATATCTGCATTTGTCATGGAAGCTATTTCGTTGTTGAAGTTTTATTTCCCTTGAATGCATTAACCCAACACTCTTATCTGGTAGCTACTCATTGATGAAGTTTTATTTCCCTTGATTGCATTAAGCCAACACTCTTACCTGACAACTATTTGTTGTTGAGTTTTAATTCCCTTGAATTCTTTACCACAACGACATACCTGGCAACGATCCCTTATTGGATGTTGTATTATAGCGATGCTTATATTATTGGATGTTGTATTATAGTGATGCTTATATTATTGGATGTTTTATTATAGCGATGCTTATATTATTGGATGTTGTATTATAGAGATGCTTATATTGTTGGATTTTGTATTATAGCGATTCTTATATTATTGGATGTTGTATATTAGTGATTCTCATAGTGTATCATATGTTATAGCGATTCTCATAATTTAAGACATAAATTTTATATGTTAGTGGACAACGGATTCTCATGTATCAAGACGATGATTCCATCTATTGAATAGATATCAAAACCTCATTTACATAAACATCGACATGAATTATATGATATACAACGAATGGAATATAGAATAGCAATTGAATTACACTATCATCGTTTGACAACAACTTTCTACATTGAATTTAAATTGTTGAATAACCGAGAAGATTCACTAGGAAGCGAGCACATATGTTGAATGAAAACAACTTATACTTGATTTTAAATTGTTGTATGACATTAAGGATTCTTTAGACAACGAGTTAATATAGTAAATATTCATGACAACGATACATAATATAATGCCTTGTTAATTTCCTTTTCTAACTATTATTCTTTTGTTAGACAATAATCTCATTAAGGGATAGCCCTATATTTAGACAACAATGTCATCATTATATATCATTAGTGTTAACATCTTTAATAGCTCTTGTTTTGTATAGACAATGAATATGATTGGAACAAATATTATTTTGGGACAACGATATCATTGTTAGAGATATTAGTCCACCTTTATGATAACCTCGTGATAATAGTAACAATGTTAATAGTTCACATTCTTGGTCACAGTTTGGGACACATTTATGATAATGATAACATTTCTAGTAGTCCATTTCTTCGCACTTAGACATCAGGCTGAACGGATAATGGGTTATGGTTGATTGGCGAAGTCGTTTAATAGCTTGCGCAATTTAATTTGAGTAATGTCATATTGTGTCTCTTCGACCTGTTGCTTGGGGGCATGGGTGTTGTCTTCTTGTCAGTTATTTCGGTCTCCTAGCCCGTTGAAATTTTTCTTGGGTTATTGGTATAGATGTCTTATGTTGTGCCAGGGTTACTGTCACGCCTATCAACTTGAGAAGACATGATTCCTATTGAGGGGATCATTATGCTCCCTGATGAATAGAGGCAAATGATAACCTCGCCTAAGTCTGTGCTTCTTGATGTGGGTGTTTGTTCGTTGTAATGGTTGTTGGTACTTGGTTTTGTAATGCCTTAAGGAATTGGGTTTTGCATGACATAGAGGTCTATTTCTTGGTCGTCGAATCCACTGTTTCAGGCGGTTGATGTTTTCCTTTAGTGTGTAGGCGTTGTCTTGCTCGTGTCGGGCGGGTAGTGTTTTTAATTGGTCCTTTGATTATCACATGTTTCGTCTAGTTGCATGATGTGCTAGCGTGCTGAGTTGTTGTTGTTTGTTGCCTGATCTGTGTGCATTGTGTTTGTTGTCAAGTCGAGTTGTTTAACAAATGTTGTTTTTCCTTCCTGCTTAAAAATAATTTGCACTTTCTTGTGTTACTTGTAGTCGTAACATTGGGGGATGTGACACAGAGGCTATCCACCATGAAACAACCCAATGATTGGGAGGTTGCCGCATGGTTATTGATTTTGGTGGATATACCATCCCATCCCATGCATGGTGGATGTCATTCATGTTGGCCAACCATCTTCTTCGTTTTTCAATCATGGTAATTTATCCACTCACCGTAAATATTTTGATTGTCGTAACCTATCCCCTCGCCCCCTCGTCATCGAAATTCAATCCACATGTATTGTTATTCACCCCATGAGATATGTCAGATCCATCAGATCCTCTCTCACTAGCATGGTGGATCCACTGGCCTAATATTTACTCAGAAAACATAGGATATAAGAGAAACAATGTGTAGACAATTAAAAATTGGATTGTGAAAATGATCGTGCTACAATTCATAATACATTTACCCAAAAAAACTAGGATATCAGGAAAACAATGTGTAGAATATAGAAACTTATATATTCTATGAAAATGACAAACTACAATTCATAAAACATTTACCCACAAAACTAGGGTACCAGTTAAACAATGTGCAGAACATTAGAAACTGTATTCTTTAAAAATGATAAGACCAAAAAAAAATGTAAGTGAAATTTGAAATTCAATAATATAAGGTTATGTATGTAAAAATTACAAAAGGGTTGTTTAGATAGAATACTAATTTGATTGGCGCAGAGCAACAAGGAAAAGTGATTGTGTAGTATAGGATCAAGAGTTGCTTCTCCACCTCCTACTATTGTATGAGAAATCACCTAGTAAGTGCTCTCTATATCCAAGGGTGCTTCCTTCATACCCTCCCTGGATCGGAAAATAGGATAGTGAATAATGTTTGTAAGGTAGAGCTTATCTTGCAGGCCCAAATTTCCCATCTTCTCAAATTCAAAATCTCATCACACCTCTTTAATCGACGAATTCCTCGCATTGTATGGGCAATCAACTAGTAAGCGCTCTCTATATGTAAGGGAGTTTTGTTGATCCCCTCCTGGGGTCGAAAAATAGAATATTGGATAATGTCTGTAGGGTGGAGCTTATCTTGCAGGCCCTGATTTCCCATCTTCTTGAATTGAAAATCTCGTAACACCTCTTTAACCATAGATTTCCCATCGTTGTATGAGCAATCAACGAGTAAGAATTCTTTATATGTAAGTTTGTTTCCTTGATCCCCTCCCTGTTCCTAAAAATAGAATATTGGATAATGTATTTAAGGTACAACTTATCTTGCGGGTCTGATTGCCCATCCTCTAGGATTCACAATCTCATTACAACTCTTTAACCACATATTTCCAATTGGTATGAAAGAGTACAAATAAAATATAATCACCCCACATGGGGAACTCCAATCATAACAAATTTCCTTTACCGAATAATCGAGATATTGAGGATAAGCTTCCATTTTTCCTTATAAATAGTCTATTGCACCCACTGCAAGGGACAACACATATTTTGTCTCTTTAAAAGAAAAATCGTGTGCCAACCAATGATGGAATTTGACAGAAAAAAAAAATTGTTTGTGAGGGGCCATTTACTTGTATTTTACGGTTAAAAATTTCAAGTTATTTGCTTGTATTTAATAGTTAAAAAATTCTCTCACCTATCAATTTTCTCATTTACAGGAAAAAAAAGTATTGAAATTACCAAAATGAAAACATTTTGAAATTCCTACCTATGTGACAATATCCTTCTCTCAAGATTTTAAATGTGCCAACATCCTTCTCTCACGATTTTAAAATATGTAGAAAAGTTTGAAGAGTTGCCAAACTTTTCTTTCAAAGTAAATGGAAAATGCAGGGCCTTTGTCGGCTACAAAACAACAACAATCCCTCGTGTCAAAATTTTAAATCATAATTGCACCACATTTTACAATGCGTGAGATATATTAGAAGTGTGTGAATTAGCTTTCCACTTACGATAAATAATGAGAGCATGTGATAAATGTACGAATACATGTCTTATCTTTTAGGAGATTGGTATGTCTATCTAGATGTAGTATGCCATGGATTTCTCTTATATANGTATTTAATAGTTAAAAAATTCTCTCACCTATCAATTTTCTCATTTACAGGAAAAAAAAGTATTGAAATTACCAAAATGAAAACATTTTGAAATTCCTACCTATGTGACAATATCCTTCTCTCAAGATTTTAAATGTGCCAACATCCTTCTCTCACGATTTTAAAATATGTAGAAAAGTTTGAAGAGTTGCCAAACTTTTCTTTCAAAGTAAATGGAAAATGCAGGGCCTTTGTCGGCTACAAAACAACAACAATCCCTCGTGTCAAAATTTTAAATCATAATTGCACCACATTTTACAATGCGTGAGATATATTAGAAGTGTGTGAATTAGCTTTCCACTTACGATAAATAATGAGAGCATGTGATAAATGTACGAATACATGTCTTATCTTTTAGGAGATTGGTATGTCTATCTAGATGTAGTATGCCATGGATTTCTCTTATATAGATTGCGTGAGGGTTATCCCTAACTGGTATGTCTATATAATTAGGTAGATGTGGTATACAATGGATTTCTCTTATAGAGCTTGGAATGTAAGACATTGTAATGTTGATGTACTATTTGTCCATGGTAATACAAAATTTATTTTGATGTTTTATATGAACATGTGAATCTATCGTTTTCAATGATGATTTTTGTCTTATTTTGTTTTTAAAGTGATAAGTATTAAGTTTTGGATTGTTTGTAAAATGTTAGTTTTGGTTTTTGGTATGTATTAGTTTAAATTATGTAAATGTTATAAATATATTAATATCTATTAGAAGTTTAAGGAAAATTTTTGAATGGTTATACATGTATGATGTAAATATACATATGTGGACCATGTGTTATGCATGTTATGGAATTATGAGGTTATGCAATATTAATGTGGGAATATAATATAATGGCCCACAATGGCTATGTAAAAAATAATAGGCTATGTGATTCCACTAGAGGGGAAGAGGAAATGGTAAATCCTCCATTGCTAAATATCAAAGAACCCAACAAAAATGGGCGGATGAAAAAAGGGTCTGCAAAACCCTAGCCTCCTCGTAAGGCAGACTGACGGACACCAAGCACAAACCTCCTTCACGAAACCTAGCCAGAGCCTTAGCCGACCATTCAGCCTCCACTGTCACAAGGGTATGGGCGCAGAGGAGGGGGGGAACCCCCCTCATATCGCAATGTAGCGGCCAATGACAAACTAGGAGCCAGAACAACGCGACCTACCTTCGAGCTGCCACCGCAGGTGCGAGAATAGCTACTAGCCAGGGAACAGAGCCTCAGAGCGGAGATGGAAACCGAAGCAGGAACCTCTCAACCAAAGCCACCACGGAGCTGGGAACCAGGCAAATGTATTCTGCAAATGGAGAAGCCACCAAGATACCTCATTAGCTCAACCCAGGTTGGAGAGCACACGCAGTTTATGAGAGAGCACGCCCTAATCGACAAATTTCTGGGGCTTTGTCCAGCAGAAAGGGACCTCCACAAATGGATAAAACATTGGTGGAATCCCAAGGGGGATTATGAGCTGCAACTCAGCTCCAAGGGCTTTTTCACAATCATTCTATACAATTTAGAAGACAAAGAAAGAATCTTTGAAAACGGGCCATACTTCTTCAACTCGGCAGGACTGTTCCTTCGCTTTTGGACTGAAAGATTTAGCTCGGACAAAGAGGACTTCACCATGGCCCCTGTATGGATACGCCTGTACTCCCTGCCGCAATAGTTCTGGTTGGAGGAGATTCTAATGGGTATAGGAAATACCCTAGGGAAATATGTAAAAGCCTCCGAAGCCACAAGGCAGTGAAAGTACACCTCATATGCCAGGATCTGTGTGTACATGAACATATCCAAAGAACTCCCGGGGGCGGTAACCCTCGAGTATCAGGACGAGGATTGGCAACAAACCCTGGACTACGAGCATATATCATTTATATGTAGAAGATGCCATGAGCATGGCCATCTCTACCGGGATAGCCCCATCATCAAGCAAGCCACAAAAGCAACCGAAAACCTGCAGAAGGACGGATTCACCACAGTAACATCAAAAAGGAGAAACCCATCAAAGAAGCAGACCATGACAGCCAAGCAAAACATCGCCACTAAGAACTCCTATGAGATCCTGGAGCAGCTACTAGAGGAAGAGGAAGTTCAGGACCTGCACAAAAATCCCCAGCAACCGCAAACAAAAGGCCCAAATCCCGACCCTAATCAACACACTGGTGAGACCCCAATGGACGAAAGAGGAGAAGGAGATGGGGATACCCCAATATTGCTAGATGATCGGGATCTGGCAGGGATAGATCTGGAAAAGCTGGAGGAGTCTTTGAACCAAAAGGATCTGTAGACCCTTCCTAAAGAACAACTCCGCAAGGTGCACAAGGTCTTTCTTAATTCCTCTGCAGGATCCACTGTGTGTCTGGGCATAACAATGGACTCGAACTATGGCACGAAGCGAGTCCTTCGTGAAAACAAAAGGCGGGGACAGAAAACTGCACACCAGCTAATCAAGGAAGTAGGCAACCTCATGATAAACTCAGGCCAGATACACAAGATTTCAGAGGGATACCTCCACTCAACACCCCCCTCTTAATGATGAAGATCATCACATGGAACATCAGAGGACTGAATGGCAGATCCAAACAAAGGATCCTCCGAGATTGCATCATGATAGAGAAACCAGACATACTACTGCTCTAGGAGACCAAATGCAGAGGAGCAGAAGCTGAAACAATCTCTCAGCGTATATGGCGAGAATGCAACTCCATAACAACAGATTCCGTAGGAGCTTCAGGTGGCCTAGCCATCTTATGGAACCCTTCCAATGTGACTATTAGCAAACCCTCCACAACAATTGGCACAATAACCACTCACTTTGAAGTCATGGGCACGAACCAGGAAGGAGCCATCACAAATGTCTATGGGCCACACAGCAACCAGGACAAAGATAAATTCATGCAACGACTTGAGCTGATCAAGACCTTGGCGGCAACCCCGAACTGGATCTTAGGAGGCGAATTCAACATGATCCTGAAACTGGAGGAAAAAACTGGAGGCATCAAAAGACTCGAGCAAGACAGTGGTAAGTTTAAAGCTCTCATTGATCAGTTAAAATTATTAGATATTGAGAATAGCAATGGCACCTTCACTTGGTCCAATCACAGATCAGGCAACTAGCACATTGCCTGCCGGCTAGATCGATTCTTGGTAACTGAGGAAATTATGGATTCAGGCTCTCATTTGGAAAGCCTTATCCTACCAAAAGCAGGCTCAGACCATTGGCCCCTGGCTCTGCAAATGGACCTAGGAGAACCTCCCAGATACAAGCCTTTTCGCTTCGAGAAATTTTGGCTAGCACACCCGGACTTTAAGCGACTAGCCAAATCCTAGTGGGAACAAGCAGCAATAGACCACGGCTCATGCATGTACAGGTTTCAGCAGCGACTAAAAAACTTCAAGCATAGGATAAAAAAATGGAACAAAAACAGCTTTGGCAATATACTGCAAAGCATAAAGGCCATAGAGAGCAGACTAGGGGAGATTCAAAAAAATTTCATCTCTGGAGAAAGAACCGTTGAACTAATGAAGGAAGAAGAGCAGCTTCAGGCACAACTGGAAGAACGAAGGAAGTAGGAGGAAATCCTTTGGAAGCAGAAATCCAGAGTGCAATGGCTCAAAGAAGGGGAAAAGAACACAAAATTTTTCCACAGAGCCATGATGCATAGAAGGCATATCAACAGGATCACTCACCTAGAGGACAGCCAGGGAAACTTAACCAGGGAACACTCCAAAATAGAGGAGGAGCTACTCAAGTACTACCAAGACCTCCTTACGGAAGCACAAAAGGAAAGAATGGAAGCAATCAGGAGGGTAACCGAACACATACCGGCACTAGTCACACCAGAGCAGAATGCAGCCTTAACTCGACCCATCACCCAAGAAGAGGTCGACCAAGCAGTAAAATCCATGCCAGTAGGAAAATCCCCAGGCCCGGATGGGTTCACCGTGGATTTTTTTCACCACTGCTGGGATTTGGTCAGACAAGACGTGTGGGAAGTAGTCGAGGAGTCAAGAGCTTCAAGCCTGGTATTACCAGCTCTCAATGCCACCTTCCTCACCCTCATTCCGAAGGAAGAAAGAGTCACCAATCCCAAATAGTTCAGACCAATAGCCTTGTGCAACGTCATCTACAAAGTTATAACGAAGGTCATAGCCACTAGGCTCAAGCCCATCCTGTTGTTCCTCATCTCCAAGGAACAGTCAGGGTACGTAGAAGGAAGACAAATCATGGACAGCGTCATTCTAGCACATGAGATCATACACTCCCTCAAAAATTCAAGAACTCCAGGTATGCTTATCAAACTTGACCTCTCAAAAGCCTTCGATCGGGATAGCTGACAATATATCAGAGCTATCCTAGACTCCTTTGGCTTTGATCAGGATTGGATAAGTTGGGTCATGAATCTCACCTCCTCCACCTTCTTTTCCATCCTAGTGAACGGTGTCCCATCAAAACCTTTCTCGCCATCTAGAGGAATCCGGCAAGGGGGCCCCCTATCCCCTTTTCTATTTATACTCTTAGCGGAAGGTCTGGGGCACTACATCAAAGCATCAGTAAATGACGGCTCCCTCAAAGGCCTACCTATGCACAACATTCAACCTGCACCTTCACACAGTCAATTTGTAGATGACACCCTCCTCTTGAACTCTCCCACTGTCCAGGAGGCTTCAAAACTCAACTCCATCCTTTCAGACTTCACTGAGGCCTCCGGCATGTCGCTCAACCTGGACAAGTCCAAACTCTACTTCTTCAACACCCCACCCTCTGTCCAACGTCATGTCTCTAGACTTCTGGGGATACCTAGGAGCTCCCTTTCGTCCAATTATCTCGGTGTTCCTCTCACCGGAGCGGCGGCTTCCGCCATATCCTGGGACAACCTCCTCCTCTCCATCTCAAACAAGCTTCACAACTGGACTTTCAAACCTCTCAATATTGCCTCCCAGCTGGTTCTCCTCAAATCAGTTTTGCAAGCACTACCCACCTATCTTTTCACTGCTCTAGTGGCTCCCAAAAAAGTCATCAGAGCTATCAGAACCTTGCAGCGGAATTTTCTTTGGAACGGACACCAACCAAACAAGAAATGGGCGTTAGTCAACTGGGATAAGCTCTGCACGCCAAAAATTCAAGGCGGACTGGGGATTAGAGATCCAGGGAAACTGAACCAAGTAATGGGAGCTAAAATCTGGTGGAGATGGTTAAAGAACCCCGCAACAGCCTGGGCACAGTTGTGGAAAAGGAAATATGCCCCTCAGTTGTTGTGCTAATTCGACACAACAATCACATACAGGGCTCCAATATCTGGAACACATCTTGGCAAAATCGCACTCTGGTTCAACACCACGCCTTCTGGGAGATAAGAGACGGAGGAAGCGCCCTATTCTGGAAAGACTCTTGGCATAAACTCAAGCCATTGGACATAATGGAAGAGCTATCAACTCTCAAAAGAGCCCTCCACCAAAACGCCCTTCCAAAAGTCAAAGAACTATGGATGTCACAAACTCTGCACCAAAGGTGGCGCCAATGGAAGACCTCCCATCAAGCGCTTGGGATTCCCGAAACTATCGACCTGCAGAGCTGGCAATCTCAAGCCACCAGTAGGAAAATACTGTATAGAGAGGGACCAGACATCCTGAGGTGGGGGTACACCACAGCCGGCACTTTCACTATCAAGGAAGCTTACTCACTGCAAGCTAACAAACAGAATCCAAGAAAGGAGCACATCTAGAGTAAAGTCTAGAATCTCGCCCTGTGGCCTAAGGTCTCTACCTTTCTGTGGCTAGTAGTGCATAACAGAGCTTTAACCTGGGACAATCTAAAGAAGAGAGGCTTCATTGGACCCTCCATTTGCGTTCTTTTCTCACTACAGGAGGAAAGAAAAGAACACATCTTCAATGGATGCCATTATAGCCAATAGATCTGGGACTATGGAGCGCAAATCATGCGTAAATCCAATCGAAACCGAAGCAGCATCAATTGCACAATTGAGAATTGGGACAACATCTCCTTCAACAACCCCATACTAAATCTCATATGGGAACTGCTGCCGGGATTCATCCTTTGGAAAATTTGGAAGGAACGAAACAAGCGCATTTTCCACTCTCAACCCTCCCTCCCTGAAGCCACCTGGGAAAAAATCAGATCCCAAATAATAGAAACAGTCAGGAGCAAATCCTGGATAGAGAAAGATTGGCAGTGCAGCCCTAAGGAGCAGACCATCCTACAAAATTGGCAGCCCATCCTGACCAATCATTTGTCAGCTAGAAGCCATACGGGACAACCCACCAGCCCAACCACCTAGACTCCCCCTCCAGCACACGTCACCAAAGTTAATTTTGATGGAGCCTCCAAAGGCAACCTAGGACCAGCAGGATATGGGGCAGTGCTCAGGAACTCAGGTGGAGAAATCCTAGGTCTGGAAGCAGGTTTCATCGGTGACACAACCAACAATGTAGCCGAGCTTACAGGACTCCTACGAGGACTCCAAACAACCATCGACAAAGGTCATCAAAGGATAATCCTGGAAGGAGATTCACAAATCATCATAAGATTAGCCACCGGAATCCTCCACGGATGCGACCCTGAAAAAATCTCTCCAAGCTGGAGACCCTATGGCCTACTCGCAGACTTCAGTCACCACCTACATCCGCATCTCGCCATCACCACCTCCCACGTGAAAAGAGACGCGAATAGAGTGGTCGATCGACTAGCAAACGAGGCAGTGGAATAGGGTAAGGAACACTTATGCTGGGAGGGCCACGGCTCACCAGCTCCAGAGATCCTCACTTGGTGTCAAGCCTTAGCCATCAGTGATCTTCACTCCCCGGATGGGGTGACAAGTGGCGCGATAGTGCCATGTGGGAACGAGTCGAGACGTAGCCTTAATGCATCCACCGGCTCGCATCACCTCGGCCATTAACCCCGCATGCATCCGAGCAGGAGAAATCTTTCGATGAGGCCCCTCGCGCAAGTGAAGGGTACCCCTCACCAGAGAACTACCCAGCAGAGTTTAATGGCGATGGTTAATGCTTTGGATATGACAATTGTGTTGATAACAACGCTCATTGTATGAGTAGCGACACCAAATAGCAAATTTCTCCGGGAAGCTTGTATCTCACAGACGAACCAGAGCTACGACAGCCTCTCTCCTGTTTCTCTGGCTCAGCGGCCGCACTCGACAACCCCGCCATTCCTCCGAAGCAATTTGACAGACACAGGCAGCCTTCAGATTTTCCATAGGGATCCCGTCATGCCCCGAGCTCGAGGGAGACCGCAACGGGGAGCGGCCTGGTATGCGGAGAAGTCACGGCGTAAATGAAAGAAGAACTTCGAGAGAGCTATGGCGATAGCATCTCAGTGACAAAAACCAGACCACGTACGCCTCCAATGGCGTACGTGGAACAGGTCATACCGGAAGGCGGTCTGTCAAGCCCTCTTGGGCACACCCTGTTCATGGTACCAGAGAACTGGAACCCGAGCAAGAGATTTGGCTCGCACAGCATTCGATAGACTGCAAGCAAGGTGCCTGACCCCTCCACAGCCACCACAGAGAAGCCTTACTCCCCCTTCTACGTGGAAGAGGAGGCTCCTCCCGAGCCCACCAAGGAAGCAGAGGAGACGAGGCGAGAGCGTCAACGACACAGTACATAGGAAGCGGATGCGGCCACCAATGAGGAGTTCATGGATAGCCACCACCTGGAGCAGCCACCTACAGCTGACTGGGGATACCTCAATCTCATTTTTGAAATCAGGAACAAGTTGGATGATCAAATCTTCCGCCTGGCACGAATGGACCAGTAGCTTGACATGTTCTTTTCGGCACACTCCAGAGCATCGTCAAAGAATCAATGTCCGACTTGTGCGCGCACCTACTCATTCCCTGCGAGATGGAGGAACTCCGAGGTCTAGGACAAGCAGCTCGGTTCAGAGGTTCCCTCATGTTTAAAACTCGACTCTGGTTTTGTTGTTGTTGTTATATTTTCTGCCTTATGTTAGCTAGTTACCAGGTTGTCTTAGCACTAGTTAGAATAACCAGCTTTCATGCTTGTGACTATAAGTCCTGGTTTCCTTCGGGCAGGATGTCGCACTGTCAACTCTGTTAATTCTGCCAACTATGCACACAGTGTGACAAATGGACATAGATGCCCAGTTGTCCCGGTTTCCTACTCAGGCAGGACATCTGGCATCACTCACAGTCTTGTATTTTGTATTTTGATTATGGTAATATGACAGGCACCACCTTTTTTTACTTTAAAAAAAAAATATCAAAGAACCCAACTATTTTTCACCACATACCTTAAATGAAGTCATCCACCTTATTTCACTTAAGAAACCAATCATTGAATGCATAACCTTAAAACTCATGAAATTTTCACCATGTTCCTTAAATGAAACCATCCACCTTCTTTGACTTATTAAAACCAATCATTGAATGTATGTGATAGTGTTGTGAAAAATTGCTCTAATGTAGTTATGGAAGCACAAGGTTGAGCATTATCCATGGGGGAACTATACAAGACTTATATTCCCAAAGTCATTAGTAATGTTGGCCATATTTTCTCCAAAATATTTTATTTCCAATGATTAAGGAATTCCATTCCAACAGTGTTCCCCGTAGAGACATTCTTGTGATTCATGTTGCCTTCTTTGGTTATCCATGATAACCTGGAAATTGACTTGATATGAGAGAGAAATGGTAGTAGGTGAGCATAGAGGTTGGACAAGTTAGGAAACCTTGACCCATTGTACATTTTGTACTCTTTGGATGCCTAATAATCCAAGTATTGATCTTGCAAGGAAATCCTAGAATGCATACCACAATTTGGCTTCTTTCCTACACACACTAGAGACCAATGTAAGGGAATGGTAATCTGGTGGACTATTGAATTGAGAGTTGGACACTGAATACCTAGAAGACATGATATAATTTTCAGCTAAAGATATAGGATGGACATAAATTGGAGGGGATCAAATCGTTATTATTCCATATAGTCAACTTGAAGATTTTATAAATGGGGAGAAATTAGATGAATATGCCCCCACTCATTTTTTTGTTAATACAAAGCGATCTTAAGAAGTGCAGGGGATTATATATACTCACATTAACACATATATGGAATATTCTATGTGAGTCTTTATTTGTTTAATATAATTATAAATTTCTAATTCAAGTTTATTATGCAAAAAGAGTGTGGACTTGTTTCCTAATTTGTTATCATTGTTCTTATCTAGTTATTGGTGTGCATATGGCTCAGAGTCCACATGTAAACTCCCAAGTAGTGAGATTGCAAGGAATCCACAAGTATCAACCAAAAAAAATACAATCAATGCCAAAGCATTAAAGTTTATTGTAGATTTCACTTCATCATGTATCGACTTTATGTTTGCCAAATGATGTTGTTTTAATATACACTGAGTGCAGGAATATTGATAAATGTGGTGGTATTTGTCACAGGAAGAATGTAGTGGGAAGAACTCAAAGATTCAAGTATGCACCACATTTATCATTTGATATACATGCTAGTGTGGAAGCGATGATTGAATATGGTTTTAATGTTACAATGGTTTGGGACAAATTCATCTCCAATGTGGAGCACCAATCATGTGAGTTATTCACAGGGGTAACTCGGGATACCTTAATGAAGAGGAAGGATATTTCTAACATTTACCATAATATTACAAATAAATAACATATGAAAGATGAGAGTGATCCAACAAGTGTCAACTGTTGGTACAATAAGTTTCCAAATAGTTTTTTTTTTCTACCAAAAGAAAAATATTGTGCAAACCATACCATTTATTATAGGCATACAAACACATTGGATGCATTCAATGATGGTGAGGTATTCACACAATAATTCCATGTCCATGTATTCCACATTTAGTACCAATATGTATGGGTTACATATTATTGATCTTTTCATTTCTTTATGGCGATCAAAATGAATTTTTAGGTGTTCACTTTAATATTTATACTTATGTGCTTTGAATGTAGTATCAACTTTATATGTTAATGGTATTCGAAAAAATTCGTAATGGTGTTCCAGTGGCTTGGGTGATTTCATCACGTAATATTATATATGATATTCACAAATGATTGTCAGTATTATTTTCTATGGGAGTGAAAGAACACGCACATTGGCATGTACGAGCATTTATCATAGTTGACGTCGCTACTAAGATTCAGGCATTAAGGTTCCACATTTGTTGTTTTTAAAAAGAAATATAAAAAAGCAATGTTACATTCATATAACTTACTCTCTTATAATGTATCGTCATTTCAGGAGTTTAACCAATCCCCCCATCCTGCTATGTGTATGGCATGTCCATCGACCATGGGAGAAACATGTTGGAAGCAAAGTCAAAGTCAAAGAAAAGAAATTTCACATTTTTTCTTGTATTAGGAGAAATCATGCACTCATTCCAAGATGATGAGTTTGTACAAAAAGATGTTGCAAGAATATTTCAGGAATTCAGTGAAGAGAAAAAAATTATAAAACATTATGACAACACTTGGCTATCCAATGATAAAATATGTAAATGTCATGTAACATTAGATCATGATTTTTTTTTCCATAATAACATTTTTTTAGTCAATACTTTTTAGTTGATGATAAAAAAAAAAATTAGATATGTGGGAGAAATCTTATAGGAAATTCCCGCATTCTAATCAAGACACAAATAATGCAATTGAATCCTACCATAAGTATCTAAAATGTAGATACCTATATGAGGAAAACAATGCATGCCACAAATGGGTGGATTATTTAATTTTTGTGTTTTTGACAAGAGTTGAATTATATTATATTCATAATTAACATTTAAATGAAGCAGGAATTATAAGGCCCACATGTTAGAAAAACAGGATCGCAGAGCAATAAAATAAAACAAATGTTAAAATAAAACACATAAGATACACAATAAAATAGAGACACATATATATGTGGTTCAGCCAGTGTGGACTACGTCCACCAGAGAAATTTATGGGTCCTTCCTTTATTATTATCCAACAAATGAAGGGATACAACCTACAACACACCCGATGTAACTTCCTCTTCTTTCTCTCACAGTCTCATCTCTCATACTACAATATTTGCAATGATACATAGCCGCAATACATTTCCCTCATGAAAGAGGGTTTTCTTCTAGGGAAAGAAACCCTAACATAACTTCTACCATTAGATCTGCGACCTTATAATGAACGGTCCAAATTTACAATGAAATTACAATATACATTTACAAGGAAATTTTTCATGGAGTATAAACACGGCTGAAAACAAAGACCTCTGAATCAGGAATATAATCAGGCTCCACAACCAACACCACAAAGTGTGAGAAACAAGAGACTCTCTCAAAGGATAGAGCAATTCAAATACTAGATGAATATTGTGTGCACGACCCCAAAAATATGAATGAATTTATGGTTTGTAGTCAAAATAAGGATACTCCTAATAACCGATATAATGTCATATACATAGGGTACAAGTTTAATTTTTGTCATTGTGATTGGGCGTTAAATGGAAATGTTTGTAAGCATGTCTTCAAAGTTCAAATGTGGGCCATTGAATATGATTTGGACATTAATATATTAGCAAATGTTTCTAGTCCGATTATTGACAGAACTGTATTTTTAGTTGATTTAAATAAAACGAAGACAATGAGCATGCTACCAGAAGACCAAGCAAACAATAACCATGTAAATATTTATCAAATCATGTTGATCCTGACACTTCAACATAGAACAATCTGATCTCTGAGGTTGATAGATTGCAATTTTTACATGCATCGATTAATAAAAGAGCAAGGAATATTTTGAACAATTTACCCACAAATGTGGACCATTCTGAAGAAATTAACAACTTGTTTTGCACTTTAAAATCATAGATAAACAAAAAATTTGTTTGTTCCATGTCTCCATATAAAATCATGACTAAGATACAACACAATTTTTTGATCCCACAAAGTAAAAAGATACAACATCATCGTTAGAGACATTCAACTAAGGATAAACCACAATTTCAAATGGTTAGACGGGTTCGCATAAAGTCAAGGAATAACATGGACAAGAAAATGGAACTAATTTCTTCAAAAGATCATATCAATGTGAACCGAACCTCTTATCATGTGAAACATTATGTTCCAAACAATATAGGTATTTTAATTAGAGATTTATTTATTTATTTTTACATTATATGAATTATATTATTAGCCTCAATGAAATTGTAGAAATGTCATATGATTGTTGTTACAACAGAGGGATCCACATCTCATAATGAACCTCATCATGTCGAACATTTTCAACTTTGATTTTTTTTTATTATATTGTCAAGGGTAACATAGGTACACATTTTGAATTTAATGTTGAGAAATGAGAGTCATAAAATTATTTATATAGTTCAAAAAAAGCTTGTATAAATAAATATTTAGTGCATTGTGTCTTGCAATCAACACTTACTATTTTTTGTTTTAATTGTTTATGTTGTAAATTCAACCAAATCATGTAGCGATCCAATAAATTAGTATAGAAAATCCAACAATCCCAATAATTCCAGATTTGAACATATGATGTTTGGAGAAAGGTAAAATTAACGTTTAAGATGTTGAAAAGTAATTGTAATTGAACGTCAAAGCTTCCCTGAATGACATGCTTCCCGACCGAGGTTCACAAGTGACACGGGCCCCTGGGGGTTTTGAAGCAACACCCCTACTGCGAGTAAATATACAAAAATAAAGGGATGAATCCTAGTGTATCGTGGTAGCAAGGCCATTCTTCCACTTACAATACACCATCGTGTATTTAAGTCATCTGCAAAGGATTCTTCTCAATGACCATTTCAAATTTAAATTCAAAGTTGCCTCAACCGAGACACTTCCCAGCTGAGGTTTGCAAGTAACACGGGCCCCTGGGGGTGAAGAAGTGATGCCCCTACTTCAAGTCAAGATACAAAAACGAAGGGATGAATCTCATTGGATCATGGTAGCAAGTCCACTCTACCACTTACAATACCTCATCATGTATTTAAGTCATCTGCAAAGGATTATTCTCAATGACCATTTGAAATTGAACTTCAAAGTTTCCCCGGTTGAGACACTTCTCATTCGAGGTTCGCAAGTGACATGGGCCCCTGGGGGTGCTGAAGCAACACCTCTACTGTGGGTCAAGATACAAAAATGAAGGGTTAAATTTCAGTGGATCATGGAAGAAAGACCACTATGTCGCTTACAATATCCCATCCCATATTTAAGTCATATGCAAAGGATTCTTCTCAAGGACCATTTGAAATTGAACTTCAATGCTTCCCCAACCGAGACACTTCCCGACCGAGGTTCGCAAGTGACGCGGGCCCCTGAGGGTTCCAAAGAGAATCCCTTATTGTGGGCCAAGATACAAAAACGAAGGGATGAATCTCAGTGGATCATGGAAGCAAGGCCACTCTTTCAATTACAATACCTTGTCGCGTATTTAATTCATCTACAAAGCATTCTTCTCAATGACCATTTGAAATTGAACTTCAAAGCTACCCCGACCGAGATGCTTCTGGCCGAGGTTTATACTTGTTCAAAGAATAATTTTTTTATAATGCATTTAGTTTTTCTTGCTACATAATCTATATGGGCGGAAAAAATGTGTTGTCTTCATTGATGAATTATGTTGATCTTTAGGGTTATAATTTAGGGGAAATAATTGTTTTCCTTCTATTTTTCATATTTGTTTCTCCTCCATACTATATCATTTTCTTTATTTATGTTGTTTTTGGCAAAGAGTTACAGAGAACAAAGAATTTTGAAAGATTATTTTATAAGACATAAGAAAAATGTTATATTCATATATGAATTCTATTGATATTATACATTTCTACTTTTGTTTCCATAGTTTTAAACATTCCCTTAAAATAAAGACTTGTTTTTTTTGTCATTTAGTTTTTATTTCAACATATTTTTAAAAGGATCAATATAATTGTTTTACTCATAATTTCTAAGAATAAATGTTTTGTTATTTTTTTCTTTTTTTTTTTCTCATCCATATTAAATAAATATTTATTGATTATTGATTTTTTGAACATACAGTTATGGACAATGAAAGTGTGTCAAAGTTCATTTTAGTGATACATGATATCACTTCTCAACAACAATTTCTTACTGGAATTCAAGATATGATTAGTAGGATAAATGGAACTCCAACAC